>JBAWJQ010003926.1:0-189593 GCA_037783105.1 Bactrocera zonata
GAGGAAATGGGGATACAATTGAAAGTGGGAGCGCATCTTTCAGTAAACATAACATAGACGGAGATGTCAAAGTCTGGTTCTAGTACTTTAAGATTTAATTTAATAAGATTTGGTCTTAAAAAGGATATGTCTTAGGTTTTAACTGTCTTAATGGAATAACTCTTCAGCGGATCGGAGACCGACTTGGAAAGGTCGGCTAAAAATGTTCGGAGCTCTCTCTTGTCAGTAGACCGATTCATTAGCGGCTGTTATCCGATCCGACCTGTTAAAGTGGCTTACCTGGAGCATGTATGGATTCAGCGGCAGTAATAGATTTGTAATATAATTGTATCCGTTGTCCTTTGCGTTCTGTCGTTGCACATATGGACCTCTCGTTTGTTTACCAAGCGTTGGCCGAAGAGCTTGCTCCTGTGCAAATTACAGATCCTTCCGACCTAGGAAAGAACCCAGTAGATCTACTGAACTACTTACTTTTAGTAAGATTCATCTTGCCGCAATCATAAGAGTTGTCAGTGAACATTGTCCAATAAGGCCGAAAATCCTGTTGGTTGTAAATTGTCAGGCACTTTCACCTTCATTGTCAAGCTTTGGAAAATCTGAGGTTAAAACATCTCAACCATCATATCTTCGTCAAACCTTGTAAAATATCGGAAATTTATATTAGCGTTTCATTGATTTCTAGGTGTCTTTAAGGGGTATACCTAGTGTACTAGAATTTTGAATTTTTTTTTTTTTATTATTTTGTCATAGTTTATTTCTTTAAAAATAATATACAAAAATTTCATATCGATATCTCAAATAGTTTTTGAGTTATATTCATTTGAATGAAAGCCGCTCAGTTAAATCCGGTCCAGAAGTTTATTTTGAAACGCATTTCTCCTTAAACATCATTTTTCGAATTTGCTACAGTGAAAACTCGATGATATATAATCCGATCATTCCGAAATTCAGCCTATTCTGTATATACTTCTACATACTGAATTGGTTTTTGATCAAAAATTGAGTTTTAACAGACCAAAATTTGGAGTAAAATTCAGTTTTTTTCATT
This sequence comes from Bactrocera zonata, assembly GCA_037783105.1. Classification (NCBI taxonomy): domain Eukaryota; kingdom Metazoa; phylum Arthropoda; class Insecta; order Diptera; family Tephritidae; genus Bactrocera; species Bactrocera zonata. The sequence goes on from JBAWJQ010003926.1 coordinate 1,049, forward strand.
CGCAGGTAATGGCCGGAATCACTGCAGGAGTGAAGGATTATTTTTAACTTACTCGAAGATCTCGTATAACTCAAAAAATATTAAATCTATTTTCTCAAAAATTTAACCGTTTATTCTTAAATCATAATTGTATAAATATACCCTGAAAATTTCAAAATATTTGATACAATAGTTTATTTCAGCTCCCAAACATCGACTTTGTTTATGCTTTTTTATAAAAGAAGGAAGCCGGAGTGCGGGACTTTAATCCATCTCATGTCTCTCCCACGGGACCACTGGACAAAGTATTACTTAATGAGAAGAATACGTTTAAGTCTCCTCTATTGTACGGACTGACTGACGTCCGTCACATTAGGTGTGTTCTTTGGAACAATATTTAGGAGTTTCAGACTCACCACGGATCGGCGTTTTCTGATGTTCCAGTGAGATCCGGCTTTTGTAACATAATCGACCTTCTGACCTAACTTAACCTAATATAATTAGTGTTGGTAGAATGAACTAGGAACCACAATTTTGTCGCATAACAGTAACCCGGTCACCAAAAAAGAGGTAAAAATTCAATAAGTAGCAAATTAAGAAACAGCTGGCAGATACGTTAACTTTTAAGTTGTGAGGAAAGCTCGCAGCCAAATAAGTATTCAGCAGAGCATGGAGATCTTTCAATGCTATCTCCAATCTAAAGCGACAAATAAATGTTATTTTTACGCAAAAAGTCATAATTCACCGACGCCGACACCGACATATGTAACTTAATGTTCATGTGTGTGCATGTGTGTGCATGTATGAGAATGTTGAGTGAAATTTACCTCGAAAAGCACATTTTACACGGCAGCAACTACAAATGTGACAATAACAATTTGTTTGCTTAATTTTTCAGCATTTTTTTTACTTTTCGGCTTGCGGCCGAAAATGATCATACATACCTTCTGCGCAGCGTGTTCTTTATTGTATTTGCATTGTGTTCACACTAAATTTCCCACCGTTTATAAATGAACACACGTCGCTGCCCATGTTTGTACCTGCTGTGGGCATTAAGGCGGCGCGGCGACCGCCAGGTGCCAACGCTCTCAAATATTGTCTCGCGCTGCTGCGCACTTTTGGCGGCGTTTGGCCATTTTTTTTTTTTTTAGTTTGCAAATTCGTCATGTTGCCACATTGACAATGCCACATGAGGACACGCACACACGCTCATACATATATTATGGCAGAAGAGTTCGTTTCGGTGGTTTGATGTGTCGTCGTCGTTGGTGCAACTGATAAAATTGCTCGAATATGCAGATGTAAACACACACTCACACGTACTTATGTGGACAACAGCGCCGCGCCAGAGACAATGAAAAATGTTAATGACTTTAAATGTGAATTTGAATGCGGCCGAAGGCATTAAAAATGCGAAAGCAAAAAGCCGCCAGCGTTGAAAACCCTACAATTTAACTTGTCGCTGATTAAAATCGCCCTAAACTTTTGGTGAATGAAATACCGCAATGCAATTACAAAATTGCGGCGCATGCGTATGTGACCCACAAGTGCACAGTGTGTGTGTGTGTGTGTGTGTGAGTGTGGTTAATGTGGCAAAAACGTTTACATAAACACATATTTGTAATTAGCAGGCGAAAACACGTAAGCCTTGCTTTGCGGTTCCATTTAACGCTCCGCTGAAAGCATTTACCATGCGCTCAAACAGATACATATATATACATGAATATATAGGTAAATATTTAATTCTGACGGCGTACGCGGCAAATCGAACTGACGTATGGAACGACTTGGCGCGTTTTCCATCGAGATCTTAAATTGAAAGCGTACAAAATACAGCTTGTGCAAGAACTGAAGCCGCTCGACCTTCCGAAAAGACATCGTTTCGCTGTATAGGCTCTTGAAAATGTTCCAAGAAGATCCGACGTTTTCGAGCCAAATTTTATTCAGTGATGAGGCCCATTTCTGGCTTATTGGGTAGATAACCATCAAAACAAGCAAAATTACCGGAACTTAAGGGATTCAAAGGCTGCCATTTCATCCAGTCAAAATAATGGTTTGGCGTCGGCCTGTGGAATCATCGGTCCATATTACTTCAAATATAATTTAATACTCGTAAGAACGTAAAGGTCAAGGACGACCGTTATGCCACCATTTGATTCCTGAAATTGAAGCTTGTGAAGACAGCGCCTCTTTCCACACATCACATCAATCAATGGTTTTATTGACAGAACATTTCGGTGCGCAGATAATTTCTCGTTTTGACCCCGTCAGTTGGTGGCGTCTGATATCACACCATAAGACTTTCTGCTGGGGATATGTAAAGTCTAAAGTCTATACGGAAAATTCCGCTTCGATTAAGGTCTTGGAGTAAATCATCACGCGTGTCATTCGTAGAAATGCTTGAACAAGTCATCGAAAATTGGAATCAACGGACATTTGAAAGAAATAATTATTACAAAAGTAAGGAACCTCGAAAGGGATCACTCTTTTTATGTAATGTTATAAAAAAAAGTGTTGTATTAGTGCCAAACTCGACTATCTTTTCTGAGATGCTTTCGGGTATATGAGGGTTAATGAAACAAATGAACTTGTTTAATAACTTTCTGGCCCCAAATAATGTGTAAAACAACATGCTCACTTTATGGTACGAGGGCTGCTATATATATTTCTGGCCTAATTTATTTTATCAACAAAAATGGTTTTATTGTTTTTAAAAATATTCTCCATCAAGATTTATACACTTTTGCATGCGCTCGAAGCACTTTTTCTACTCCGATTGAGACACCTTCAAAACATGGTTTTTGAATGCTTCAACAGCATCTTCTGGCGACGAAAATCGTTAACCACGCAATATTTTCTTGATGTGTGGGAATAAAAAGAAGTCATTGGGTGCCAAGTCAGGGCTGTACGGCGGATGACCCATCAATTCGACGTTTTGGCCGGTCAAAAAGGCGCTGGTTTGAGCCGATGTGTGAGAGCTCGCATTGTCATGGTGCACAATGATTCGTTTTCTCTTGTTCGTTTTTCGGACTTTTCCGAAGATTTCAGGCAAACAAATGGTGGTGTACCACTCAGAATTGACCGTCCTACGTTGCTCAAGCGGAATAGTCGCCACATGACCATTTTTGCCGAAGAAACAGGCGATCATTTGCTTCGAAGTGCTTCTTCCACGAACAACTTTCGTTGGATTTGGCTCGTCTTGGAAGACCCGCACGGTCGATTGCTGTTTTGTTTCGGGCTCATACGCATAGATCCATGATTCGTCACCTGTGACGATCTTATAAACATCTTTTGAAGCACCGCGATCGTATTTTTTCAGCATTTCTTTACACCAATCCACACGAGCCTTTTTTGAGCGATTGTCAAATTGTGCGGGATCCAACGAGAACAAACCTTTTTTACGGCCAGGTGTTCATGAAATATCGAATGTATGCTGGTGGGAGAAATACATAGGCATGCCTCTATCTGAAGGTATGTTACATGACGGTCTTGCATTATCAGTTCACGTACGGCATCGATGTTTTCTGGCACAACGGCTGTTTTTGGACGACCTGCACGGAATTCTCTTTGAGTGAGCGTCGGCCACGATTGAATTCGTTGTACCAGTTTTCATCGATGCACTCTTGTCGTGATAATCCACGTCGAAAGTTGTGAAAAATGATCGCACGAAAATGTTCACGAGTTAATTCCATTTTTTGGCCGAGATGAATTTTTTAATTCCCTGTAAATAAAACCATTCACGATTAAATGACAAAACGTTCTGAGTGATGTTTGCTAAAAAATGTCAAACTTTCTAATGGAAATGTCAGATTGCACCTGGCAACACTTAGTGTTGCCTAGGCCAGAAATATATATAGCAGCCTACGTAATAAGATACATAATACACTTATTAAAAGCAATCTTCTTCACTTTACTATTTTTATTAGGATAAGGGAAAGATAGGGTCCAGTTTCACCTCTTCCTGACATTAAAAAATAGGCCCGAGGAAATATTTCCTCACAATGTTATTAATGTGACTCACACATTGATCGATATAGAAGTGGTTTCAAAAAATAACGAAAATTTTCGTTTTTTAATCATTAGTCGCTTTCAAAAAAGTGCTCATCTGATACTATGTACTTATGCTAGCATTTCTTCCAATCCCCAAAATACTCGATTTTTGTTAAGGCTTTAGTTCTTTCAGCGTTTTGCATCTATTTTGTAAAACTACTGCCGCTAAAGTACTCTCTGACATTTGGAGAAGAACAAAATCACACAAGGCCATGTCTGGTGAATATAGAGCCTACGTATTCGGAATAAAGTAAATCAGCATATCGGAAGTAAATCTAAATTCACTAGATTATTTCCTTCTAAAACAGATAGGCCAAGCATTAATGATGAATAAAGAAAATATTTCACCTAATGCTTGTCACATCTCATCTAAAGCCGAAAGTGTCTTGTTAGGTATTTTAATGAAAGTATGTGATTATCTCTTTCTCTAATAAAGTAGTCTGTTGATAAAAAGAAAAAATAGCTATATTAGGTTCCCAAGTTTCGTGGTGTTAGAAACAACGAGGTTATAAAAATGAATCTTCCTTAAACATAATTCAAATTAGCTGATTAAATTTCTATGAGCACTGGTAGAATCCCACCAACTTATGTAAATAAATATTAAGAATGTAGTAACTGGAATATTACTCATCTTTAACCTGCTTACGTGGTCATTCAAGAAACAGTAATGGATTTTCATTTTGATCGTTTCCTCGCAAGCTTTTGTATGCGTTGTCTTCCTGACCACGGCGTTTTCTGCGAAAAGAGAACAGGAAACTGCTTGTCCGCCAAACAGGTGCCATTCATCCAGACTGCACGTGAGTGGATACAAAAGCCGGAGGTGGGACAAAATTGCTGTTAAGTTGGGTGCAGTAGATGTCAGTGCAATGAAAAGTTCGAACACTTGCGTTTGCAAGGAACTGAAAGGAATTCAAAAGGATAACCGAAGAGCTACGCCGCACAATTCGATGATGGTACAAAAACCCAAAAGGCTTCGCTGGTTTGCTGGTGAAAAGCGGGTTGCGAGGTGTAAGCTGCGTCCAACCATTGAAATGAATTGAATTAAATCCAAAGAAGAATTGCGCTGTCAGTGGCTGCGGCGCACAGTTCGACCAATCTTGGTCAGTTTGCGGAACTAAGTGGATACCGGAGCACATGTATGTGCGCTGGAGTGCCAGGTGAGCTTCGTTGTGTGCGCTCGTGCTTCTTGGCCACTTCATTTGGCACTTTGTTTGTTTGTCTGGCGTAGAAGCTCCGCATAGTCAGCAATAAATTTCGCTGCGCCACACTATCTCAGCCAACTTAAAGTTGCTATTTTCATTTTATGAGCCATGAATAACCGCACAATTTCGATGTAAACAAATTTATTTATCGTGTACTCACATTCGCAATTTGGCAATCGGCAGCCTGAAGGACCAGCGAACACTTGAAGAAGGCTGCGCATGAGGCTGGAGCTGGAGGGTGGAAGGGCAAACTGTGGAAATTGTTGAAAAACAATTCAGAAATAATTTATGTGCACAAAGTGTGGAAGTAGCAAGAGAAATGTGTAGCAGCAAATGCACAGGTAAGATAAAGCGTGGCGCCAGTGTAAATCAGCAGAGAAAGCGAGACATTCAAGTGTGTATGTGTGTGTGTGTATATCTCCATTTTGTTGAAGGACATTTTGATAAATTTCGAGGGCGTCGAAGGTAAACAGAAAACCGCAAAACTATCTACTCGCATTGCAAAGTTTCTTTGGATTCCCAGCCAACTGCAAAGGGTGGCACACAATGTCGCAGCGGGCGCCGCGCCGTGGCAAGTGCGCAAGGACAGACGCTGTGAACGGCAGTGGGTATTGTTGTGCTAATTGCGCTAGACGTCAGCAATTCTTTTGTAAATTTCAGAAAATTTTACACAAAACGAACAATAACCAGTCCGCAACGGTAAACAATGTGACAGTAAATGACGGAGACGTGCGCGCACCTGTGCTGTGTGTGTGTGTGTGTTAGTGCGGTTGTGTGTGTGTTCGACTGTGAAGTTACTCTACCTTGCGGCGAAACTAATGTTTACATAACACTGATATGAATTTAATTTTCACAACATAATCAACGATGTTTTGGCAAAATATTTGTCGCCATTGAACAAATTAAATGAGTATTTATAATTTCAGTTGAGTGAAAATGTTATCTTTACTATTTTGCTCAGTTATTTTAGGCTTCAACTGTTAACGCTGTTAAATTATTCAAAAGTTATTTATTTCCATAAAATATTTAGTGAAGAAGTCTAAAGTCATTTGAAGCCACGTTGTTCCTTTCAGGCACTCTTTAACGGATATTAAGTCTAGGTTATGTCTAGGTTAGGTTGAACAAAGATCGCAAGTGGACTACTAGTTATATAATGTGTAGTCCTTTGTGAAACCATAGAGAAGAAGAACTTCTGTGTTCGAACTTCCAAAGGCGCTTAATTTCAACACCCGCCAGTTCGGTAGGATCTGAATGTATGCGCTTCCAAGTGTTTATGTCTTGACCACCTGAATGCGGGACAGTGAAGAAGAAAAAGTTGAGTTGTTTCCATCTCATATTCTTCCAAACAGCTTCTGCGGATGGTGTCTGGTAAAATTCCCAGCCTTACTGCGTGGACGCCAATAGGATAATGGTTCGTTAAAAACCCTCCCTAGTTTTGTTAGAGGTTAGCCCAACTGAGGGCACAGAGATAATAAGATCTCTGGACAAAAGGCTTTTGTGATAGCGTATGAACCAATGATGGCCCAGCGCAGACCGAGTTTCCACGAGGCTCAGCTCTTTAGTTAGTGAGAACACAGTAGCATACAGGACCACCCATCCGCTTCCATACTATTGATGGGTGCAGTAGGGTGCCTTTTCTTGTTAGCAGATCAGCTTTACAGTTCCTGCGATTCCGCTGTGGCCTATCACCCATAAAAGTCTTATCACAAAGACACTCGATGGTATTGATAGCGAGGTTAGGCACTCTTTTACCAGCCCTGAATGCACTGTTAATGAGTTCAAGGCTAGTAGCACAGCTCTGCTATCCGAGTGGATGGTCACTTCTCTGAAAGAGGATGCACTCCGCGGCAGTAAATCTATTGCTACTTCGGCCTGAAATACACTGCAATAGACAGGGAGTCTGGAGCTGCAGTTGATAGAGAGCTCCTGACAGTAAACGCTCCACCAACCTACCGCCTCGTGCCTTGACCCATCCGTATAGAAGCTCACTGCCCCTCTCTCAACGGTCTCTTCCCACCCTCAACTCCTACGCCGGTATAATTGAAGGCTGACTTTGCATTTTCATTCCGCCATTAACTATTAGTAATGTGCTTTCAGATAACTTATTCCTTAGGCATATACTAGTCCCAGGTTTTTAACTACTCGACGTTTAGGCAATGGATCCGGCGTTAATCACTTTTGGTATTTTTTATGTAAATTGGCCAAAAGCGGCAATAAAGTAAGGCGCCATGTAGAGAATCAATTACCATGGACCTTTCTAAAGAATCAGAGTTGCATTTTCATTCATCGATAATAATGTTCACATCCGAATTAAGGCTAACTAAGCGATGGACTGCTAAATACGATTCCTTAGAATTAGAATTAAATAGAGGAATACACAGGGGCTGTAGGTCTATTGCTTCTCACCCGTTTCACAAAATCTAATTTAATCAAGCAATCTGATAAATTTCACTATGACGACTTCAAACTACTACTCTAGTAGAGGTGAGTAAACCGCAAAAAGATGGCAGAGCTCTAAGCTTTTGCCGTTTTACTGTTAACGAACCCGAGATGTCTTTCTATATTAGTCTGATTATTAAGCAAACCGATGGCTTTCATTGGAAATTATCTCAATTTATTTAAAAATACATTTTGTGGTTAGGAGTTTCAATCATTTCCGTAGGAATTGTGAAATAACGAAATTGAGCGCAAGTGAAAGAATTAATATTTTAAATGAGAACTCTCAGGCAAATGAGTGGTTTTAGTATCAAACTCCAAAATGGTCAGCCCATGAGACCTTGTAAGATTTCACAACAGTGCTATATCACGGTTTCTAAACTCATTAGGCATGAGTTCCGTAAGTTCAATTTATTAATACGAAGAGCGTTCAGTATTTCAGCGCCATGAGACTGTTGGGTACAGAGGCTATTAAAAAAACAATTACCCTTATAACAATTGACACTTTAGCAGGCTATATTTCAACGTTTGCATTTCAATAGCTAATATTTCACGCATAACGCATAGCATCAGGTGGCGCTACAGATAATGACGTGTCGCTCGCACGCGTCGGTCAATGTGAGAAGAGCACGAACAAAGGCAGCAAGTCTTGTAGATCGTGAAGGACGAATGGTGTTAACGACGAAAAATGAAGAGTTGACCTTGTCAACAGTGCTGACTATACCCAAACCGCTTGAAGAGAGCGCACTTTTGTCAGCGCTCTGCCGGTCGGAACTTGAGTAACGCTTATGAAGTGATTAAATATTGACTAGTTAGACACTTTGATTGTCTTCACATTTACGCTAATTGCATTTGTTATTGTTTTCATACATACTCTACATTTGTAGCGCCTCTGCTTCGTACGGTTTAATGCAACTACGTTTTAACTCGTCGCCAAACAGTAGGAAAATGTCATAACATTTTATTTGCCGTTTAATGAGATCGCTGGAAAAAATATTGACCCGCTAAGTGTCCGCTTCTGTATTCTGTAACTTCGAAGGCACCTGTGTCCATAATGCCTACTGGACCACCCAAATGTGGCCTGTATGTGCTCTTTGCCGAGGAGAGGCGCTCAGCGGCAGTGGGGCATAAACGCCACAGACGCCGCAACCAAATGAATTAAACAGCAGCTCCAGCCTCAGAAGGAGCTGCAGCAACCGCAAGGAGCAAATCGTGCGCATAATTTGCAATTTGCAAAAACAGCAAACACACGAAAAAATTAGCTCACAGACGGACAGCTGCCGCATCAGGTTACCGAATAAAAAGAGCAAAAGAGCAACAGCAACGGCAAACACAATGCGCTAAGTTGGTCCGAAAGTCGAGAGGAGCAGACAGAATACAGCAAGATCAGAAAAATCGCCACTGACAACCGCCTGCAAAAGAGCGAAAAAAAAGCAAAAAAACGGCAACACCAAAAACACAGAGACTCGACGGTCCACCAGCCGGCTCGCCAACACGCTCAATCAGCCGCTCGGCTCATATTTTGGCAGTTGCTTTTAGTCATCACCATTATAATGAGGAATTATGTAAAGGTCAGTTACCGAGAAAGTGTATGTAGTCGGTGGTGCTGCGATCGATTTACCAACGAGCACGAATAAAAACAAAAAAAAATGTGCGGCGGCATATGTAGACCGAGCATAATGCCCCTTAACGAGTGCATAAATTTTGTGAGGTTATGTGTGTGTGTTCATATTAATTTTTTGCACCTCCATTCGTTTGATCACGAAATATGATCACTTAAGCGCGTGGCCATCGGTACAAAAGAGCTCTGCTGACTGCTGCCTGCTGCTGCCCTCTGCATTTTGCATTTTGGCGGCTGTCCGGCTGTCGCTTTTGATATTGTCCCTTCTGCTCGTACGTGCTCGTGGTGGTTTTTCTTCGACATTCGACGCTCAAGCAGCGCATCTTACACATGTAGTACCAGGTGTGATAATATGTCGAAAGTGATCAGAGTGGGCATATCAGTTTACCAATTACGCTGTGCTCGGCTTGAAACGACTCTGACTTTGGGTGGCAAAGCAGAGTGTGCCAGGGCGCTTGGCTAATTGGAGGCTGAAAAACTTTGCACAAAAATACCACCTAAGTTGATCGCTGTGAGGATCGCCCATAACGAAAATACTTATGTCATGTAAGAGCTTATTTGAGGTCTTTTGGGCAAAAGAAAACAAGGCTTTAAACTGAGTGATTATGCTCTGATTAATGAAATCGATCCATTATATTCTGTAAATCACTTTGGGACCATGCTATTGAGCCCATAACGTTTATTTAAGATAACCCTACTCAACAAAGTAGTTCAAATTATTGTTCATCTGAAACTACAACCTTTTCCATCTTTCTGGACAATTGCGGATTCTATCAGAACAGAATTTTGCCTGTTTGGCGGCCAAGAATGAAACAATCCATTTTTTGATACCCTGAAACGAAATTTTAATGCATATGGCTCACCTTTTTCTTGTTTATTCTGCGTCCTGTCCCCCAGATCCCCCTGCGGGTAGGGGGGACCCCTTCAGGGTTCGGAGGGGAAACCGATTATACCCGTGGTAAGGTATGCCTGTCGTAAGAGGCGACTAAAATCCCGCATACACTGTGTCTGTCATTCTGGGCTTGCCTTGAAATGTCAGCATAGTCCATGTCAGATATAGTGTTATATACGTAGTATTCATCGTAAAAAATGTCTGTTGTACACTGTATTTTATTCCTGGTACACCGACATTGTCTCGTTTACGATTTACGTTTACGACACATAAGCCACATACAGTTGAGTTCTTAGGAGTTCTTGGGAGTTCTTGGGGGCTCAACTAGCAGTAGCGAAAGCTACAAGTCACACCAAAGACTAAAACATGTTAACATGGGGAGCAGTTAGCCCTTGGAGGTAATTCCAATCTGCTCATTGGGTTTTGGCCCTTTGTAGAGATTCGTGGTGGCTGTGGTTTAAACCTAAATGCAGGCAGGGTATTTGTCCAATCTGGATTTGCATTGCGGCCGGGTGCCGGACCCAGAGTACGGCAGAGGCTTTAAATGGGCCTCGTACCCGACCAAGGTGGCTAGGGTGTTTCTTTGAGGTTTTCACCCGAACCAATTGGAACCAAAGTATAAGTGTATGTGGAGGCACTCATGCTTTGGCTCTCCAGAGTATAGTTTTGTACATGCACTTACATGCATTGTTTTGATCTATGTGCTTCTAGCAATAGAAAGCACCGTGGATTTGAGCCTTCGCATGCGGATACCCACGTAAAACCACAATGGATTCTGTCATGTCCCCCAGAATCATTGAGTCGTTTAAGTTATGCATTCCAAAAAGATCAAACAGTAACTTCAAAAGTCATTTCAGGATAGCCTAAGTATTTTACATGTTTGTCTTCCCAAGACGCTCTGAACTTCTATGTTAGCAATATATTAAAAGTATGTCCATGAGTTCAATGGGAGATTTTCAAGAACAGCTCGAAATATTTTTTAAAAACACAAATGTCTCGCAAGTATTATATTATAGCAAGTGAAGCATATGACCAAACGCTGTCTGATCGCAATTCTTTTAAGTCGTACTTTGCATTCCATTCACCCACAGCCAACTGTCTATGTAAATGTGTGGGAACCAATCTTCGGAAATGAACAATTTTTAATTATTGAGAAAAAAGTGAACGCTGACGGAGTATTGCGGGCATCTGAAAAACTAATCAGAGAAAAGACTGAAGAATTTCAAAGAGAATCCTTCTCAAACCAGCTAATGTATTTTTGCATATATTTATAAAGGCTCTACTCTACTGAAGAACGATGGGAAAGGTGATACACGCACTAAGAACTGCATTTGAGTTGGGGATAATGAAATTGAAATTCCATTGCGAATATGGGGGCGTTGCCGAAACGAAAAAATGCAATAAATATGCATATGAGAATAAGTCAGAAATGCATAGACTCCATGAGAAGCCCATTCATATACTTACACATTCACTTTAATATGTGCTAGTGTGTGTGTGTGAGCCAATAAATATGTGAAGGCATATGCCTGCAACCAGAGCACGATTTGAATATTGCGTTATTCCCACAATGTGTGTGGGTATGGGTGTGTATGTATGTGTGTGTGTGCCTCTTTTGCCTTGAAAGCCGATGATTTGGCCTTTAGAACCTATTTGCATTCGTGCATTGAACTGAAATTCAAATTTGTAGCATTTCATTTCATGGCTTTTACCTTTCAGTTATTAATTCATGAAATCTACGAGAATATTATATTTGTATCTCTGCGTATACGCACTACATACAAATTAAAGAGTACTCTCATAGTTTATTAAATATGTACATTATTATTACTAGCAGGATAATCAACGGTTTCGTGGGTGCCTTTTCGGAGTCTTACTTCATTTGAGACCATCGTACCAGTTTGAACTGTTGATGCCCTCATAGTGGGTTGACTAACTCATTGTCTTATTATTAGAGCTGGTCTAAAGTTAATCGAAACAGTCGAAATTGTTTATCCAAATAATTTCCAGCTTTGCTGTATTGTTAAACACATCCAAATCTTCTCGAGAATTTCATTGAAGTCTTTCTTTCTTTAATCTTCCAGATAGACTTTTCTGTGAATCTTTAAATGAACCAGTCCATCCCAAGACTTTATTGATGGGTTGGTTAGGATGTATAAATATACACATATACATATGTACTATAGTATACACAATCAAATTATGCACGTACTATATTATATGCATGAATTGATATATTGATATCTTCTTCACATTCTTACCTCTACAAAGTAAATGGATAAATTCTAGGAAGGTTCGGGAGTAGTTTAATAAGGAGACGAACAGAGAGGTTACTGAGAGTCATTTCATTTATAGTAAAACAAATCTCTTAATTTAGTTCAGACTTTTTGCTGATTTACTTCTCTTTTGTGACGACTTTTTCCTTCATTTCGTCACACTGTGGCTGGCGCTAGCATATCATTGTGAAAGCGCACACGTAGCGCCATAAAAGTTGTAAAATGAATATTCAAAATTGTGTGACTTATTATTTGGTCTTCTTTTCAGTAACTCGGTTAATCCAGCAGTCAACGAGAGACAAATTGAGACGCGGTGTATGAATGTACTTCCCGGAGTAGATGGCGTCACGTATGCAGCTTTTGCTGGCAATATTTCTGTAGCCAGTGGTGTGTAGAGATGTGAGCAGCAGAGTGAGTGCCATCCCTGCTGGAAGCTAAGTTCTTTAAAAAACAGTGAAGTGTTCTCCATCTATGTATATATCGCATGCCAGAACTAGCAGGAGACGTTATTCATACCAATTGTACCGGGTTTTCCAATAGGGAGAATGCGATTTCTAAGTGTTGTTTCGACCACTTTTAATATGTCTGTAACTTTTTTCGTTGTCTTCGGTAATATTTACAATTTTATTACGGAAAGATTACGCAAGAACAAAGTTTACAAAATAATCGTTCTCCAATCGCAACTTTTCGTGCCCTTTGTCATTTTTTGCGTAATCGTCGACCTGTGTCCGCTATTCGTCGAATTATTGCAAATTGCGGGCGTACATTTCTTTACATAAGGTTCTGTGTCAATAAAATAAAGAACCGCTCGGAGTAATGAAAATATTGCTGCCGTTCAGGCAAGTGTTGCCGAAGACTGCAGTTTGTCGATTCCAAGACGTTCTAAAGCTGCTGGGACTGTCTCAAACCACAACTTGTCGATTTTTGAGAAAGGATTTAGGTTTGCATCCGTATAAAATTGTTCTCACTCAAGAGTCGAAGCTATTAGACCACCGTAAACGTCGTGAATTTGCTGATTTTGCCTTGGAGCAACTTATGCAACAATAACGATTTTTTTAACACCATTAGACTACTTGTTGTGGAGTTATTTGAAGTCATTGGTCTTTAACAAGTTATTTGAAGTCATTGGTCTTTAACAATAAACCGGACTCTCTTCAAGATTTAGAAGTCAATATTGACCATGCGACTTGATTTAGTGGAAACAGTACTCGAAAATTGGGTTCATCGAACTCGTTTCTGCAAAAGAAGTCGTGGAGGCCATTTGACTGATGTTATATTCAGAACTAAATTGTATCGTTTGCACTTCACATTAAATAGAAAACATTTGAATGTCCTTAAAAATTCGTGTATTTTTTTTTAAGAAATCATATCACTCTTTGAAACCCTATATCAGCTATTTAAAATGCCTCATTTATTCCTTGCTAACGTTAAAGCTTTCCACACTGCAGGCTCCCTTTCTAGTCAGAGTACGCCTTCCCGAGTGTCTTTGAGTTCTGACACCTTTTTCCTAACGCTATGGGTTCTATATTTATCTTTACTTCGGCGATAGTAAACAATTTCCCACATACAAACGCGGCTTGTTTGTTATATTTGCAAGTGTGTGTGTGTTTGTGTGAGTGTGCGGAGACGTGACAATGCATAAATGTGCAAATTGTGATGAGTTTTTGCTAAATGATTGATTGCCCACTTCAAGAGTGAAGGATGATGTAGACTTGGAGTAGTGCACTTGTACTTTGTATTTAAGTGTGTGTGTGTGTGCTTAACAACAACTATCATACAAATCGATTACCATAAAAGACTTGGAATTAAATGTTCCTTTGTTTCACTGAATTTATTACAATTTTACTGTTATTGAGCACTTATTATTGTAATATTAATACGAGCATTAAAACAAGTTAGTCCATAAATACGTAGGTTGCCTTCAATATTTCGGGATTTGGCAACCCTAGCGCTGCAAAATGGCAACTCACAAGTTTGTCGTAAAGTTTGCTATTTTCGCTATATGTATATTCAGAACGTTTTGACATACGACGGCTATTTGTGTTGTATACAGTAACTTAAAATATTCATCTTGGCCAAAAATGTAATTTAATTTTCGCGTGACTATTTCTTTACTATTCTTGTCATGGACAAACTCAGGAATAGCGCATTCCATCGACATTACAGATCACTACAAGACGAATTTTGTGAAGGTCGTCTAAATCAGTTGTTCTTCCGGAAACTACTGGTTCTGTATGACAAGCTGATATTGCGAGATTGTCATGTGATCTATCGTAGAGACAATTATACGCATTAGTGGGAACAGCATACAGTATACGATTTGACTTTAAAATAAATTTGTTCATTTTGCCTCCAAAAAATGTTCGTGTCGTTTGGTCGAGAAAATTGTTAACCAAATATGATGACTCTACTTCGAAACACGTTTATGACATCAAGACGGAAGATGAATTGTGAATTTAAGCGCAAGAGCCCGAAAGTAAACAGTAGTCGGGTGTATTGGCGTTTCCAGATGAGGCGAATCAAACAAATGCTCTTGGCATATGAATCACTTTCAAACAAATGGTTGTCAGTTTTGTTGAAAAATCTGGACATTTCACAACCAGACCACAATAAAAACGCAAAACAGTAGATTCTGAGTGGCGAACTTAACGAAATAAACTAAAAGGAAAGGGTTTTGGACATACTAAGAGGCAGTAAATGCATTCAGAATGGATGTTTTGGAGATACGTCAATCAGAGTAGCAAAAGTGGTTCGATAATTGGTTCAAACGCATGCAAAATAGTAAGATCTTAATGGAGAATATTTTGAAAATCCAAAAATAAATTTCGATGATTAATATTTGTTTTTGCCTCTAATCAAGAAATGTGAAAAGCAATCTTCATCATCCATTTTTATACCCTGAACAGGGTATATTAAGTTTGTCACGATGTTTGTAACACCCAGAAGGAAGCGTCGGAGACCCTATAAAGTATATATATAAATGATCAGTATGTTGAGCTGAGTCGATTTAGTCATGTCCGTCCGTCTGTCTGTATACATACGAACTAGTCCCTCAGTTTTTGAGATATCCTTTTGAAATTTTGCAAACGTCATTTTCTCTTCAAGAAGCTGCTCATTTGTCGCAACGGCCGATATCGGATCACTATAACATATAGCTGCCATATAAACTGAACGATCGGAATCAAGTTCTCATATGGAAAACTTTCGCATTTGACAATGTATCTTCCCCAAATTCGGTATAGATTATTTTCTAGGGTAAAAATGTAATATCCGAGCGAAAATTGTTCAGATCGGTTAACTATAGCATATAGCTACCATACAACTGAGCGATCGGAATCAAGTTCTTGTATGGACAACTTTCACATTTGACAAGATATATTCACGAAATTTGGTATATATTATTTTCTAAGGCAACAATGTAATCTCCAAAGAAATTGTTCAGATCAGTTAACTATAGCATATAGCTTCCATACAAACTGGACATATAGTTACTAACAGAAATGCACCTGTGAAGGGTATTTAGCTTCGGTGCAACCGAAGTTAACGTTTTTTCTTGTTTTTTTATATTTTTGTGAAAACTTAGTTTTCCTGGACGAAATCATAGGTAAATATACTTAAAACTAGCGTCATGCACACTCTGAGGTTCACTGCTAAAAAGTTAAATATTTGAATACATGATTCATAGTCCAAATTGTGTGGCATCGTTTTGTAGGCGCCGTAATTTCACAAGTCTTCATTACCAGTCTCCATTACATACATTGTATGTATGTATGTATGTATGTCGTCCGTATAAGTGGCGTAAATGTCGTAATCACGCCTAGTTTTATTATCAATGCTGACCATACGGACCACTGATTGTAGCTTTACAACAAAGAGCACACATGCATATGCCACAGATGTAAGGTCGCAGCTTACGTACCATGCCGTACCGGGCCACATTGACGCCCACTCGAGTGACTCGTAAGCATTTCTGAATTTCTGTTGTAATTCAAAAGCATTTAGAGGCGAGTATTTAGACGAATTGTACTAAAATGATAAACAGTTTTATTATAAAAAGTGTCAGGGCAATTGCGCGCGCACATACAAACACACACGCGCACATTTTTATGTATGGCTGCTGGCGCTCGTGGCGCGACTAAATGAACTACAACAGGATGCAGCGTTTCAGCAGCGATTACACACACACATACACATATATATGTATATAGAACTGTAAGCTTCTCGTCGATCTTTTGTCGCAGTACCGCTGACGTCACGCCCGGCAAGGCGAGTTCAGCGAATGGTTAGCGACAAAACTTTTATTAAGCAATTTACTGGCGCTGATGCATCGCTCGCGCTCAATCGGCGTAGACTCGCTTGCCGTTTCTAAATTATCCGGATGTTTCCAATTTGATATACTTGCTTTATATTTGCCTTAGTTACGCTCCTACATAAGTATACCATACAGCACATTTGATTATGTAAACAAAAATTGGAGCAAGTAGAAGTAAACGTCTCAAGGCAATAGCAAACGCAGAGAAATTTGACCTGATTAGGGAATTTAGTGACGATTAAGTATTTTATTATTTTTTTAAGGGAATTAAATACAATATTTTAATTATGAATAAGCTTATATTGGGTAGTCGAAAAAGTTTTTCGTATTTCTTATCAAATTTTAACTTATTTTTTTTTTATACCATAATTTCAAATAAATAAACAAATATGTACCATTTTGGTGGACCACTTTTTGCCATTTTTCCGCTAGAGACATTATTCCATCAGTGTAAAACGTTTATCAGTGTAAATCGTAATTTCGAAATTTCCAGAACAAAAGCAAGCGAACTGATACCGAAAAGACTTTTCTGTCTCCCAATGTGTAGTATACTTCCATATTTGTGACATTGTAACAGTTTGAATATATTAAACTTACCATACTATCTTCATTCACCGATTGATGGGTTACTTATCTGGTTTTCAAGTAATTGTGACAACAATCATGGGAGTTTGAAGCTTTGATAGAGTTTCTACATGAGATACACCGTGGGAGAGTCGATAACATATGTATTCATCGTAACTACCGATCGTAACAAAGACGAAAGCATGTCTAGCTGCTTAGTTAAACCTAGCCTTGATATCGTGTGGATAAGAACATGAAGTAATTATCATATCTTTCATTTCTTTGCCTTCAATGAACCTTTTCAAACTACGTGTTCCCTATCAATTTAGAGCATCGCTCTCCGGATGCTTTTGAATTATGAAATCCGTATGATAACTCAGTGAATCTTATTTTTAATTTTACTTCGCTCATAATAAAGTACTTCTTCATTCCAAACAAAGCTTACTTTTAGTATTGCATGTAAGTGCTGTGGCGAGTCCATTTCATTTTGCAACATAATAAATATATAACTTTCTAACCTGACTTTTATAGCATTCCTTATAGATTAAATAAAATATCGAATACTTAACTCGATTTTACGCTTCCGTTAGGTTAGATTAAGTTAGATTAGGTTAAACTGGTAAGTCCAATAAGCCACGCATAGACCAGTTTTGGTCCTCTGCGATACCAGATGGAGTTCAGTTCATAGATCCAAGAGAAGTAGTCATCCTGCGCATGTTTGCGCTTGACACAAATTTTAACATACTCTGCGGCCTTACTATCGATACCTCCTCCAATGTATCATACTTGCAGATCCCAATTGCTTACAGCGTAATCTTGCTCATGCGGGACAAGTACAGCCCCTTCTATCGAGTGGCAATAGGAGTTTTGTGTACTTCCGATCTACCGTTTTGCACAAGACTTTAGCATTTTTACATAGCAGGTAGCTCGATTCCATCGAGTTTTAATTTTCTTAACCATGCTTCTGACGAGATCGTGGTATAGACATTGAATGGGCTTCCCAATGTTTATCACGTTTTCGGATGTTGGCTACTCATTTTTGACAATATCATCCACTATTTCATTGGCCATCGATGCTTTTATGGCCTGGCATCCAGTCGAATTGAAGTTGCTTACTTCTGGAAACACTTTCCACTGCTGACCTGCTTCCCAAGACCTTTCTGGCCGATATGCAATACGAGGTTACTGCCTTTATTGACACTTGGTTGTTTACGTAGATGTTGAATCGAAAATTGCCTTTAGGTGCATTAGAGGTCAGCTTCGCGATTTTCGCAATAGCAGGCCTCATCTTGAAGTGTACTGCAGTGCTAAGGTAACTTAAAATGTTGCTTTGTGCCTAACTCTGGACAGTACTTTCCCGCGCTAACTCCATCGTCCATTTGCGAGCTATTCGCATAGATGTTTGAAGTGTTGCGCGTAGTTAACACACCACATGAACCTTCTTCTTCAGTTGAAAAGTGGGTCATGTAGTCGGTGCTTATCCAACCGCCATTACCCATTGAGCTATGCCCGAAGGTTCTATATGTAAATTCTCCTGCAGCCAGTAGTCGTCCCGCCGATTTTGCTGCAGAGTTTCAAGCGAAGAGGTCTATAGATGGCAGGCTTAGCTTACGCTTCCATTACTTTACAAATTCTGTGAAATATAAACCGATACTAATAAAGATATTTCACTTTGATCTTTTGTTCATTGACTCTCTCTTTACAATACTCAGTCTGGTAAGACCAATTAACAAATTACTAAAACCACCAAAACTTTTTTGGTCGAAATGAGAGATGGGGAAATGTGAAAACGCTACTAGTTGATATCAACCCGATATTCGATAGGAAAGATGATATTGCTAATTCTTTGACATGAGACCTAGTAGTACAATGCACTTGTATTCAATAATTATATAGATTATGTGACTTATATTTGTTGAGGTTCGAGGTAATACGCTAAGTCTGTTTTGGAAGACATCGAAAATTAGACCGAATTTTAAATTTCCTATCGCTAAATTGTTAGGAAATTCATGTAATGGTGACTTCTGTCATGTAAACCACAGAGATCAGAGATTTTAGACTGCAACTGGTGTATTTCGACTGAGTTCTTGGAACAACTACCTTCAAATATTAATGCTGTTATGCAAGCTGTTCAATCACACAATAAGACTAAAATGTAGCTCCACAAGTCCAAGCAGGCAAACATACAAATACAGTTGGATGTGCGGTTGTGTGTGGCCTGCTCTAAAGTGGGCGGCCGTTGGCGCTTTGATGTTAATGAGCACTTCAAACGCCTTCAAGTAGACCAATGCACAAATTACATACCCATCGACGGACTACGGCCGAGGCCGGCGCGGCGCAAAGCGGCTCCATCGACAGACGGCTGTGCAAACATGCAACGAGCGGCGGTGCAGCGGACAAGCTACTTGCATGCGCCTGCAGTGGCACATACAGATGTGTGTGCGCATTTATGTACTTGCAATCATGCACCACATACCAACAACAGCAACACCGGCAACAACAACGACAACAGCAGCGCCCTAAACGTTTACTTGAGGATCAGCAAATATCAACAAGCGATAAGTAGCTTGAATCGGCACACAACTGTAAGTGCCAAGTGAGCAGCAGCTATCAATGAATGAGTCTGTATGTAAGCACATGAGTGCCGGCACCGCACACACACACACACACGAGTGGTATGTGCATTTGTAGGAAAGTTCACAAAAGCTGCTGTGCCAAGGCGATTTCTCAGCGCTTTGTTTGCTTTCGCACTGCTTGCCACTTGCCACTGCCGCACTTGCTGCTGCCGTTGCATGGCAGAGCAAGCGTGCGTGCCTGTTTATGCGCTTGCCAGTGTTTGATGTGCACATGCACCAAAACATACACAAACATACACACTCCAATAAGAAGTTGTTTGCATATATTGTGTATGTGTGCGTGCGTGCATCTCGGCGTGATGTTGTTAATATCTTCTCACCTGCAGCTGTTGTGGCACTGTTTGTTGATTCCGTGGCAGCTTCTATACACTCATATTTATTGCAGCCGCCGCGGTAGCCGACAACGAGTCCTAATTTGTTTGTTTACAAGTTTCTTGTGGGCTTCCATTTCGTTTAACATACCTGCATACCTGTATATTTGTATGTATATGTGTCGTGCACTTTTATTTTCTTCTGTTTTGATGGCCTCTCTATTAATTTGTGCTAGGAAAATTGAGTGAAGTGGAGTATTTTTAAGATCGATCACTTTCAGTTATCTTAAATGGTCTTATGTGGTAATAACAGTATTGTAAATAAAAGTTTAATTTTTTCCGATATCAACAGAAGATGATCCGCTCAATAGAAAAATGTGTAGTGAATGTTTGCCTGTGGACCACTTCTTTGGACACTACGAAGTTTCAAGGAACTAGCAAGAGGTTCTATCCCTACATCACTCATCGGTTTTCCCGTTATTGTATTCATGTTTTCTTAGGGTAAGCAGGGCATGCAAAAACATGGGTAGTGTCATACGGGAACTCATTGCATGCTGAATATAGTTTGATATGTCACGGTCTATTCGGGATAAGTAGAAGTTTAAGCTGCTACAGCATCCTGAACGAAGTTGCGCAAGGGTCACACTCGTTTCTCGCGTCAACTCGAGCTCTTCGTCTTCAATGGCTGGTGGTTTGACTCCAAGTACGTCATTCATTGAGAGAGAGTCGTTGAAGGTATTAATAGTTCCACTTTGAATAAGCGGTCAGGGCATGTCTAAAATTAGTTGCGTACGAAGTCTGATCGGCGAATTGTTTTAGGTGTCTTGATGATCCTAGGAGACGGTTCCACTCCATGCAGGTGACGCGAGAAGATTTCTGGGAAAGTACTCCAGCGAAACTGCTTGAAGAGGAGTTCATTACGGTCCTCATCTGGGAGTATACGGTCTTCACTATGCAGGTGTTCGATGGGAGACATCCAGAGGCATCCTGTCGTAGTCCAGAGTGCAGTGTTCTGACAAGTTTAGAGCCTCCTTGTCTGCGTTTCTCCGCATCCAGACCACCATAGTGGTGCAGCATAGTTACGGACCGGCCGGCCGATTACCTTGAATGTTGCCAACAACGTTTATTTGTCTTTTCCCCATGTACTGCTGGCAAGTGACTTGAGAATTTTGTTAAGGCTTTGTATTTTGGCAACAACCTCGGTTGTGTGAGGAGTGAAGGAGCACAAGCTCTTGAAAGACACGCCTAAAATCTTAGAGTTATCGACTGCAGTGAGGTCAAGTCTATACTCCTTCGTCATGATTGTGAAAATGGTCGCTGTGGATTTATGGGGGAGAGTGTTAAGTACCGTGCAGCGAGAAAGCGAGAAATGTCGAAGAGATAGTTTGAGCAGATACCATCGATTCCCTAAAAATAGTCTTCAACATCAGACAAGTCCATCTCCGCTCCTGTAATGAAAACATACGCAACAGGTGTCCGTCAGCTTTGTTCCTCCACGCTCCCCTGTTTCAAACGGGCACTGAAGTGCTCTTCGCCATCATTACCATTTTATTTCACAAAGCAAAATTGGCTTTTTGGCCGTTAAAATTCGATTTGATTGTTATTATGTTTGCATGTACTACATACAATATATGTATGGTGGAGGCGATGGAGGGATGAACAAATTATTTTTCACACATCACTGAAGTGCACTAAATTAAACGCTTCCATTAGGGTGAATTTGCTTAGTGCACGAACACGCACAGCTTTCCATTTAACGCCGAAGTAATTGAACTCATTACAAGTGCAATTTAATTAATTTTATCAGCCGCAGGCATAACTGTACATATTAGGTGTAAATCTGATTAATTTACTAATTGACATTAAAATCTACTTACCAGCTAACCAAACAAGTTGTTTCAAATTAATTGGTGTTTGCTTTATATATTTTTCATGCAGGCATAAATTTATGCAAATACATACACGGCCATCGAAATAGGAACGCCGAAGAATTGTGGCGGAAGTTTGCATGAATGCCTGAATCTTGGAAAATATGCAGAATCAATTGATGAGTTGGAAACATCTTGCAGATTTTCAAATATTTTTCCCGTTATGCAACAATGTGCAGTCAGTTTCGAAGAGCGAGAAAATCAGGCGCGAGATATGGTTTTAATAACTATTCACATACCAAATGTGTGGCAGCTATTCGATACATCGTACTATAGTGGCCCGTTTTCAACAATTAGTTCATACATTGTGACGTCGCTAAAGGCAACGTAAAAGGCAAAATATTTAATTATTCATCAATATCTATTTTGTCGTCTTGAAAGTAATCTCCACCAGACTAATCTTAACAATTTTTACAGTTTCGAAACACTTTTTATAAGCACTCTTTGGGATGACCTTCAGCTCCTTCAGCGACTTTTATTGTATCTCATCGATCGACTGAAAACGGGTTCCATCTAGCAACAATTTCAGTTTGGGGAACAGGATAAAATCACACGGAGCCAAATTTAAAGAATACGGTAGTTTGATCGATGGTATTCATTCCATTTTTGGCTTTGAATTCGGTCACAAACGTGGCTCGATGCGATTGAGGCATTATCACCGTGTAAAATCCAATGATTGTTCTTCCACAATTCCAAACGTTTTCGACAGATGTTCTCAAGAAACATATCAATATGATCAAACAGAACTTCTTTTTGACCGTCTGTCCCTCCAGAAGGAATGCTTAATGCACCAAACCACGAATATCGAAAAAGCAATGAACATCACCTTGAGTTTTGAGCGGCTTTCACGTGTTCTTTTTGGCTTCTGCTCGGTTTATCTCTCCATTCCGATGATTATTGGCTTCGCACGTTCAAGCATGTCCAAAGAGACCTGTTTGCGGCATTATTTAAAAACAAAAAATCATCTTTATCGTGTCGAGTCGAGCAAGAACGCGTTTTATACCCAAAATATTCATCAAAATCATTCGAACGGACTCGCGAGAGATGTCGAGCTCAAAGGTCGTCCAGAATGTTGCATGTCTTCAATGATCCCGTGATCGTCTTTGAAGGCTTTTAACAAAAAATGAACCATCGTAAGCCTTTTTTTACTTTCGTATGCGTAGTCGTCTGTCCATCGCTAAGCATTTTGTCTTTAATATTATCACTCCTACCATTACTCCCGCATAGGTTTATTTAAACTTTGGATAGCGACTTCAAGCAAATGATGGTTACTAATAATGCCTATGATATCACTTATATATTGCAGAAAAGTGTGTCTTTTTTAATGAACACATGTGTAAATCTCAAATTTGACAAATTCAGCCAGCGGCAATGCATGAATGCAAGTATGAATACTTGACGACATTATACTCCTACATATACATTAGGGTGATTCAAAAAAAATTTTTTTTTCGATTGGTAGTCGGAAAAATAAGTTCCTAGAAACCTCTAAGAAAGCCTCTCCAAATATGAGTTTTTAATTGTAACGGGAAGGTCCTCCTACATACCGTTTTCTATATTTTCTTATTATCAGTTAGAAAAATTTATATCTCGCTTCCAACTACTTGAAAAAATATCTTCTTCCTTAGATTTCGTAGGAAATTGAATGCCCTACAAAAAGGTCTCCTATGATTTTTTCGTAAACCCAACCGTTTAAAAGATATTACTAGTTAAAGTTTGATTTTTTTTGGGAAAATTTTTTTATTTCTTATGGATTTTATAATTCAATGAAAAAAATCATTATGAATGATGAAACTCATAGGTTTTTGGAGAGGCTTTCTTAGAGGTGTCTAGGAACCAATTTTTCCGAGTACCAATCGAAAAAAAAATTTTTTTTTTTAATCACCCTAATATAAATATGCATATTTATATGCACTAAACGTAATAGTCATCAAATCAGGCCGAGCTTCGCTAAATTTGAAGTCTAACCTTATATTGGACTGTTAGATGCCAGAAATGCACTCAGAAAGTACTATGCATCTACCCAAATTACAAATCTACGGCACCCGGGTGCAAATTGGTGATATCAATTTTACCTTTTTAAAGCTTCCAAAGGACCTGCCGCGAGTAGAGGGTGACAAAAGATCACATCCTTGCTGGCATAAAAATGGAAATTAATTCGATTGCTTTGTTGTCAATGCGGCGAACTGTCGCCTGAGTGAATGCCAGTCCCAGTCAAGTAGGTGCAACTGGCAACAAAGGTAAGTGGGGCGGAATAGCACGAAGCGGTAGCCGCAATGGTAGCTGCACTTAAAGGCTGGCGGATAGACACGAGTATGAGCTTTAGCGCGTCCACGTAAGTTATGTAAGTGCAAGGGCATGCACTGTGCGCTGACTGGCAGGCGAAGTGGGCGTTTCGCATGTTTGTGCGCGCTCAGATAAAATCTAGCGAGAACGCGCGTCAATGTCAGTGCCAAACCAAAGCGAAACCAAAAAAATCAAGCAAACAAAGCAAGACAAACAGATTTTAAGCTTCACTTGAAGCGCAAAAATATAATAGCGTTGCTAAATGCTCTGCAGACGAAATAAATAGCAAAGCAAACTGTAAACAAACTGATGAAGTGAGTTATGATCCGGGCGCACTGTGACAAGCGGCCAATGCCAGACAGCGCCCACTCAATTTGTGCGCACCCAGCAGGCGGCAATGCCACACGCACTCCAACGCCACACGCCACTCAACGCAACGGAGGTGAAACGCAACGGCTACGGCTGCGGCAGAGCTCGTGCCACAGAGCTCGTAGCGCACCTAGCGACAGCTCAGAATGGATTGCAAGCGTAAACAATGAACGTTTAAAATGCCATTGAGCGTGTAATCGATATGAAATGGCAACGGTGGCTGTGAACTGTGAATGCTGGAGCTCGATGTTAGCGCCAAAGCTTCATTGTGTCGCCTTAAATTCAACTATGCGATAGAGTTGGCTACGGGATTCATATTCTTAATGGACAATATTCGAAGTGAAAATTATAGGCTTAATAATGGTTCAATTGGTTAGATAATGTATTACGAAATGTGACATGACCTGTAATTTTCTCTTATCTGTCAGCATAATTGTGACCAGTCTGTACAAGAATGTGGATTTGAATTTGCAGGCTAACATCCATACTGTTCAAGCCGATATAAATCAGTGGGAGAAATAGTCGATAAGAGAGCCATAATCGAAATAAGACGGTGACTCTTAAATCACTTATTGTTTTCAGAACATATTTTAAACCGGTAGTGAATATAGAGATTGGGGTTCAAAACTTCGGTGTAGAAGCTTCGAAGCATCGAGCGCTGAATCTATGGGCCTCGGGCGAGCTCAGTAATCGTTGGTCAGCAACCAACACTTGTGGGATTGCGAAAGCTTTCTGGTACAGAGTGGAACTCAAAATATTCATGGTACTACAAGCGCTTAGCAAGGTTTACATAGCCGCAATGAAAGGTATTCTAACTGGACTTAGTCCCATTGGCACTCACGCGGTGAGGCTAAAGGTTTTATAAAACGCAACTTGTCAAAATTGCAGGAAGGAAGATAAGGTGGAAACAGCTAGACACTTTCCCCTGCACTATCCAGCTTTCGCCAGACTACAGTTAAAGCTTCAGGGTTGTCATACTCTCCCCGATCCCGGCGAATTGGCAGGAGTAGAAGTTATATTGAGCTCTAGGCGCTTTGTAGATATACGACGGTCGTTTTGATCCGTACTCAGAAGTTCTGTGTATCACAACGGACAAGAGTTCAAGTGAGATTATACCTGGTCTTATGAATATCTGAAAGTCAAGTTCTATTAAATACCTTTCTTTCAAGGTTAGATAGACTAAAAATGTCAGTCTTACACAGGTCCGCCTATGATACCTTTCGAAATTTAAAACATTCTGAGGACTCAATTTTGAAACCAGATATCTGGTACTAATGCCGAAGTGCACTTTACGCAAAAAGTGAAGAGTTCCACTACTGCATTGCAGCTCATACAATGAAAAGCAAGATACAAATTTAAACGTACGGGATTGAGGCCGGGAGAGAAGCTTACCAACACTGCCGGCAAATGCCTAGAACAAGCGTTTAAGCTCAACACGCAGTAAATCACGGTGTTTATCTGTTTGTTGATGCGAACAGCAGCAGATTTGTGCACACAAACGTGGACACACAGCGCATATGAGATTGGAATGGTTGTTGTTGGTCCACTCTTTTTATGACATTTGATGCAACACTACATAATCTGGCCCGCCACTCAAAGTTCCAAACAAAACTAAAACTATTTGCCTTTTTCACACACACACACACACACACACACACCATGTGGTGTATATGCGAGCTTGTTCCTTATGCGTTATCCGTTATCAATGTCACGTGATCTGTGACAATTGCACGCCGAATGCATTACATATTCCATGGAAAAGAGCGCCAATATCACTTGTTACAACAGCACACATTCAAATTCTCGCATACAAGCAACAATGCTCGCCAGTGTATGCATGGTATGTGTGTGTGTGAGTATATGCCGCGAAGTTTGCAGCATCGCCATTTGTTCTGTCATCACTGCATTATATCTCGTGGCCACACATGCATCTGGAAATAGCTGCAAGTGTACATAAATATATTTATGTATATGTCGCTCATGTAATATCCAGTTGCTAGTGTCCTTGCAAGCGGCTCCACATGCCTCACCAGGCGTTGAAAGAAAAAGTAAAAGGAATTGCCATTTTATTGCTTTGGATTATTGCAAATGCATAAATTTGCATTAAACCTTTTAATATGTGTGTATGTATGTATGCTTATGAGAGTAAGTGCCGAGTTGCACAATTTGCATAAAACATTTTCCGAAAATTGTTAGCATTCCATGAGCTTACGTCTGAGCATTCTCGAAATATTGTGTCCTTATTTATTCTGACCATAAGTTGCTCCTAAATTTCGTTTATGTTGACGACAAAGTACTACGTAAGAAGCGAGATTTTTAAAATGTATAAACGAATTGCTTACATATGCACACACATATATCATGGTTTCCGCCTTGAGTTAGAGGAATCCACTGTGACTATTCAAAACCTCAACTTATTTTCTTCGATTGCTTTATTACTGCCTCAAAGAGTTTAGCCAAAAACACAAGGAGGCCTACCTTCCTTTTTTCTGCAAGTTGACTCCATAAAACTCAGCCCATCTTGACTTCTAACGCTTTTACTTTTCCGAATGATGATGCACTTTGAAGAATTTAATTCAAGCCGAAATCTTGTTCTAGAAAGCTAGCTTGCTAAACTACTCGTAAGTTCGTGATTGTGATACATATCATCGTTATATTTGACATTTACTGTTGTGATGTCATTGCCAAAGCGTACAGCTTCATAAATCATTCATAAAAATATTTTGTATTTCAAACTCAGAGTCATCCAATGGAATAATCGATATAATGAGGATATTTACGAAGGTAGTGAATGAATTCGAGAAGTCTTTCTGGATAGAAACATTTACCACTACGACCTAAAACTCATTTATATGCGTAACCCATCTTATTCCAGAACCTCAGTCAATTAATAAGGATTTACATGGGATTCATGACTTCAAATAATCGATTTTTTGTTTGACTTTAATTCTATAGCTTCTCTAGTGTATTGTCTTTAATGCTTAAGTTCATTCGAGTAATAGGTTTGTTGATGCAGCCTTGAAAATTACGGCACTGGAGGTCAGCTACATAGTCACTTAAATCTTTAAACGAAAGTCACTCGAAGTTGTGATATTTCCAAGTCCGTTGTCAAGATTTCACGCGAACTACTCAACCGATCTTAATGAAATTTTACAAAGGTTTTAGTGAAACAATTTAGAAGGGTCGGAACGAAGGTTTTTATATATTTGCAATTCCAACTATATAAATAATCACGAAATCTTAACCGAAATTTAAATTTTTTTTGTAAGAAGAACTGCCAAAATTCAATTTTCAATTTGTTTGTTTTTGCATCGTCCAATACCTAGGTTATGATCCTAAGGGGTTACATTGGTTTCTTTCTTTGCTGGGTTTACGACTTTCAAAAAATCGACTTGTTTTATTGCCTTATTAACTCTTACAATGCCTTTCGAATATTTTCCTAAATTTTTAAGTCGATCCGTGTAATAATTTCGGCGATAGAGCCTTGAGTGCTTATGGGCTCGAGGCTAGCTAGGATAAGTGCGCCGTCTTTAAACGCATTTTTCTCGAAACTATGTTTTTGAAGTCGGTTGGCGAGATTTCTCGAAAACTATTCAACCGATCTGCATGAAATTTTACACGGGTCTTTAAGAGACAATTCCTAAAGACTAAGACTATTTGAAAAAAAATGTCGCGAAATTTTAATTTTTTTGTAAAAAATGTCGGACAAAAATCCAATTATCAATTTTTTTCCTTCGTTCAAGTTCTAGGTTCAGGTTTTAACTAAACACGTATCTTTTCACTTTAGATGATCTTGTAAGGAATTATTCTGCCAACGTGGGCGCATCTTTTTTTCAAGTGCGTCATCGGAAATGGCGTCGCAATGGCCGATTTTAAAATATTTTTTTCCAAAATTTTCAGAATTTCTTTGTTAAAAGTGTATGATGTTTGTAACAATAAAAAATTCTAAAAAAATATTTCATTTTTATATGAAAAAGTTTTTTTGAAAAAATACTGTTTTTACCCGAGGAAATCCATGTAACCGCTTTATTAAAACACGTATTCTCTGTTTTCTACTTTAGTCCGTTTGCTTATTACGAGAAACTGTGGGCAATGACGTCGTAATGGCCGAGTTTTGAATATTTTCCTTTGAAAATTTCACAAACTCTTTTGGAAATATGTAACTTTGGAATAATAGAAAGTTTGCAAAAAAAAAATAATTTTTTATATAAGAGATTTGCTTGCTGCTGAACTCCGCTCAATCGCTGAATATACTTGTATATGGTGCGGTTGGTGAAGAATCAATTTCATCTTGCATATAATATTAGAGTTTTGCTATCGGTTTGGAATTGCCAAATAAAAGGTTATATAATTTGTGTTCCATCATCCAAAGAGCAGCTGTTTTTTTGAAAAATATACTCTAACTTCCTAGTTCCTCTCTCCTATTTCTTTACTACTTTTTAAGTATGCATCTTTATCATAATGAGATTTTTGTATTGAAATAATATCAAATTATTATAAGACAGCCCAGTTGGTGTGTCACTTAGATGTTAAAATAAAAATATATATTAAATTTCAGAGCAAAATAAAAGCGCTCAAATAACAGCACACCTTCAATAACCAATTTAATTAAGTAAAGAATCTAATTTAAAGGAAATCAACTCAAATTTATGCGCTTTGTGTCAAATTAACATTGGAAACTAGCGGGTCGGGGCAATAACGCTACTCAAGTTTCAACAACATAATTTTCCGAAGACACTAATAAGCTAAGCATTTAAATAGCTAAGCAATACACGAGCAATAAAAACAACAACAAATGTCATTTTGAACTGCTTTGTCCGACTAAATTGTTTAAACAAATGAGGCACCGAGGGAAGGTGCCTATACAAATTTACATAAGTACTGCTTTGTGTGTATGTATGTACATAAGTTGCAGTGTCTTCTGCGCTTTTGCCGAACACCGCGGCGTTGCATCTCTATTACCGATATTTGTTTTCCAAAGTCGTTTTGATAAATTATGCTATTTGATCAATTGTTCAACTCGTCAGCGTTGTTGGCACGGTTCCGTTTCAATGAATGAATACCTATGCACTTACGCACACAACTACATACTCAAACACACAGTCGTCTATAATATTTGCTTTGCGGGTAACTTGAGACACACTTGACTTTCTAAAGACATCTAGGGAGGCTGGCGGCCTGCCGCTCGGCACCCTTCTTCACTCATTTGCATTGAAATAGCAGCCACAAATAAGGCGAGAAACGCTAGAGAAAAGCACTAAATTAGCTGAATTCATTGGCGGCGCATTTAAGCTGTCTGGAAAAAGTTTTTCATCCTCGCGGTGGCGCTGATCGCAGGCGTGAGGAGTGCAGCTTGCTTGGTTATGCAGAGGCATGCGCCGAGCGGCTGCATGCAACACATTCGTGTGTATGTTTGGCTGTGTGTGTGTGGGGCTTTGTGTAATGCCGCTAACTAGAATTAAATGAAGAGGTGTTGGGTAAACTGACATCGAAATTCTTTGATATTGTTTGCTAACTGACATTCCGTTACGCCTTGCAGTTATTTCACTGGCAGCTTTCAGACGCCAAATACATATATTTGTTTTGAGATAGTTGAACTCGAGTGTGAACTAAATATTTACCAAGTTTTTGGCTTAAAATTAATATGTGTACTTAAGGCATTCCTAGCAATAGTGAAATAAATTCCGAAGGAGAGATCACGTTATATTTTATTACCAGCGAATTACATATACTACAGCTGAACGCCCAAAACTCGAACTTCGATAACTCGAAGTTATCTCTAACTCGAAATCTCGCATTGGCGATAGCGTTTAGAAATCAAGTTTCGCACGATTTTTTTTATATTAATCGAATTGGCACGTGATTCTCTGCGTCGCACTTTTCGAGAATATCGCACTTTGTAAACAGCTGCTCATGTAGAGGTCACCGCTGGAATTTAAGGGGGAGTTCGGCAGAGGCCGCCTTTGCTTTTTATTTCAAGAACCTTCACTCTCTTGTTCGGGTTTCTTCTTGGGATCGAGTTGAGGCTCAGGCACTCCTTATCTTCTTCGTGGAGCTTTATGTGATTTGTTAATTTGGAGGATGTACTTTTGACGGCCATCCTGCTTGTCGGTGTTGGTAATCTTCAGCACTTCCATCGACACATCAGGATTTTGTCTCCTGAGAAGCCGCCGAGCATCCTCTGGTTCTAATTTGCGAAGTATGAGAACCTTCGCCAACGGTATGTATGGAATGCAACTGCGGTCTATTCTCTCTAGAACGGCTCCATCGCACAGGCCTTCAAGCTTTGCAAACTTTTAATTTACCAATAGCTGTGAGGAGCCGTCTTTACTTTTTAGTACCCTTGACCCCGTTGAGCCACCACGCACCATAAAAAGTTGGCATAGGCGTGCGCGGTTCTCCATTTAGTCTGTCGAAGAGCGCGTCAAACCGTTCTATCTTCACCGCTTTCCATTTCTCCTCTCTGATTTTTCCAGGAGGTTGCTTCGTTCGATCAGTGCCACGATTAAATGCCTCTTGGCTATCTCGCTGGCCGTCGAGGCCGCCCTGTACGTTGTAGACTTCTCTCGATCGAGTTTGACGTTTGGATTTACAGCCCCCTTCGTTTTGCTCGGTCGTTTCGCTGGCACCGTTGTTTGATTATCAACGGACCGCTGTCTTCTGGCTGCAATTCGATTCTCGATCTGGTTTGCGAATCTTGTATCCGTGAATTTGCACTACGGCCTCAATGCGTAATGTTTCTGACTTTACTCTATTCTTGCTGTAGCTGAAGCCAACCTTTTCTCTTTCTTCTTCGTCTGGTTGGGCTTGCAGTTTAGCCTTTCGTGAACTCCCACCTCGGCTTTGTAGGTCACTTTTGCCTTTAACCCCATATTGCTGGGTTTAGCCCTCTGCCTAGTCTTCATCGCCAACATAGCACCCTTGGCATCACCCGAAAAGCGTAGCAGCGCTTCCTCTTCCATGGTATTTACGCTTTCAACGCTTCCGAGATAGCACCTCTACTTTACAAGCGGGTTTGGCAGTAGCACTGCAATATTTAATTATCTTCAAGTCAAAACAGATGTCCAAATGCATCATCACTCCCCTTTGCGAGTTTCTTGTCTCACAATCCCTTCATATAGGCATTTCTAAACCAGGCATCAACGCAATGAAATTTTACTCGACATTTGTTTCCAAAATCATCAAAATCATAATTCTGTGTCACCAAATGTCACAACACAGCACCGCGCATCCCTGCTGGAGGTCATAAAATTTTATTAATAAATCTATTTTATGGTCCACGCGTCATCTAATGCATTTTATTTTATTTACCAACAACAACTGACGCACACAGCGACAACAGCCGTGGCAGCAACGCCCAAAACTAACCAACTGACAGACGCCTCAGCAGTGACAAGGCCACTGAATTGCGCCGATTCGGGGGCGTCGGCCGCAAAGACGGTAAAATATCAACCCAAATGGCAACAACAGCAACTGAACGTGCACTAAGCATACAACATAATTTGATGACGAGCGCATCACTGCCGAAACTATATAAGCGGCAATAACAATAATAACAAAATATTTACAACGCTCATAACTACATGCAAACATACAACACCAACAACAAAAGCAGCGCCTGCTGCTGCTGTCACATGCTCAGCCCTGGCGTGACATGAATCAGCATTTTTCAAGTCGACGCGGCAAATCCTGCGAGTGATGGCTCGGATGCGTCGCAGCCTGCACTCACACCCGTACGTTTGTATGTGCATCCGTTTGGCCGCTCACACTCCGTCCAGGCATTTAATTGTTTTGGCATTTGCGCTGCCGCCGCCTGACATGTTGCTCGTAAAAATCACAAATTTGACTTCGGAATGATTAATTACACGCAACGGCGCTGACAGTCTGCAGCCACCGACGCGTCACTGTGTTAGTCGCCGCCAGAATTTTGACATTAACTGATCGCCACACACTCACAGACCGAAGCGAGGCGAAAGTGAAAAGAACCAGCTTTAACTTTGACAACTTCGGTTTAATGTGGAAGAGTGAAAAAGTTCGCACCAGCTGTTGTCAAACCGAAGGTGACCTCATATTACCAGAGGAAGAGAGAAACGCAGTGCACTTTTTTGTTTGCAAGGTATCTTAAAAAAATTGGACTTTCTCTTAAGCAACACAATTTTTTCTTAAAGTTTTATATTATAGAATTTGCCCGTTTTAAAGTAGTCCACGATGATTTCAATGTATTTGGATCGAGACTCTTTTATGAATGATTACCTTTCTAAGGTCTTCAAGTACGTACATTGTCGAAATAATATCCTGTAATTCCCATTGCATACTCGAACAGATCGGGGAATGTTGCTTTGAAATTTTTTAGAGATATAAGAGTCTGATGACTTCGACTTCGACTTCAATGAAATACCGTCACACATACTTGATACAAATTATGATATTTATGACCCAAAATCTATGACATTTAAACATATTGTTCTTATTATATCTCACGTTGGATTCTAAACCTTGATTTGGTGTTTCGAAAACTAACGAGTTTTTCAATAAGACCGCCACAAATGTTTACCATTATGTATGAAACAAGATTTCTTTTAACGGCCACCACGGACACCGCATAGACCATAAACTGGACGTAGCCCCACAAAAAATAGTCTAACGGCGTCAAATTGCTCAAACGAGGCGGCCATTTACTGGGCCACTTCGTGAGATAACATATTCACTAAACTTGGTTTTCAATAAATCGATTGTGACATTCGCTGCGTGGCTTGGGGCGCCGTCCTGTTGAAACCACATATTGTCCAAGTATAAATCATCCAGTTCGGACCAAAAACATTCGGTTATTGCTTAGCGGTGGCGATTCTTATTCACAGTAACGTGCCGGTCTTGATCATCATGATCATCACGGAAGAAGTACCAAAACACAATCCGCAATTTTTTCGGGATACAATGGTGAAACATGGAGTAAGCGTGGATTGCTAACTGACCAATAACGCATAGTTTGCTTATTGACGAAGCGATTCAGCCAGAAATGAGCCTCATCGCTGAAGATGATTTTTCGATGAAAAGCCGGATCATTTTCAAGTTGTTGCTCAGCCCGATCCACGAATTTATGGCGATTCTAGTGGTTAAGTGGCTGCAGTTCTTGCGTCAATTTGACCTTGTAAGGTTGTAGGCCAAGATCTTTTCGCAAAATTCGCCACAATGAGGTCGCAGATTCCCTGCGCTTGAGAACGACGTGTGAGAGACTGATTTGGGTCTTGCTCAATTGATGCGCTACCGGTAGCAATATTCTCGTCACTATGGGGACTTTTTTGTCTGACTGGCACAGGAATATTTTGTACTATGCCTGTGGATTCAAATTTTTCCACTAGACGCACAGTTGTTGATCTGACAGGACGATTTTGACGACCATAAAGCGCTTTTAAAGTTGAGACCGCTGACTCCGAACTTCGGTAATAGATTTTAATAATTTTGACTAGTCGTTGGATCGTTTATCTTTCCATGATGAAATGGCAAACCGTACTGAAGAGAAATGTCAAAAGAATGGTGAAAAATACGGCGTCGTTTGCTGTCCTTATCTGTCTACTGTCTATTACTTGATTGTGGGTCAATTACTTAGAATACATAGAGAATATTTGTATTCTGAAGTCTTTGTCAAATTTGCTTCCAAATTTTAAAAACTCGACTCAAAACTTTACACGACACTGTGAAGAAAAAAGCGTGCAGCAGTTGTGAACTGTAAAAGGGTTTAAGACACATACACATGTTCCCAAAAGTAGGGAGAAATTGCAGTAAATTCGCAGTGCCTAAAAAACATAACCTTTTTTCGAGCAAACAGTTGACGAGTTGCGCCCGCAAACCGGCTGTATGAGTTCGATGCAATCAGTGAACAAATGCCACGTGTTATACAAACAACAGTAACCAAGTGAAGTAACCTCAAGCCGCGCAGAATCGCATGCCAACGTGCCGAAGGACGAACAAAGCCAGAAAAAGGACGCGACAGGCAATAACTGTTCATGAGCATATGTTATCCTTGCAGCAGTTGTAGCGAGCCAGTTACAATTTAAATTAAATCCATTCGATGAACACGCTTTTGCGCAGTGCGTGCGTGTGTGTGTGTGTCTGTGGCTATGTGGCATGCGGCGCAGGATAACAATGGTAACGCAACAACAAGCGTTATGAGTAATGTGCGCAATTTTAACAGTTTCGCTTTGTTGCTACAACTTTTATAGCGAGCAGACATCGCAACAGCCAAAACACCAGTGCACAAAGGAATAGACTACACAACAACATTTGCTCCACATACACTCCAGAAGAAGAGCACAAGAATTTGAATGCACTGCCGCGGAGGCGGTGACACTGCTTGTTAAACCGCAACCTGTCCGCCTCCGCCTCCGAGCGGCAAGCAGCTCTGGCGTTCGCTCACTGGGGTCGGACGTCGGGGTCGGTGGCGTGTGCGCCGTTGGCTTGCGGTTGTGGTAGCTCATCAAGATAGCTGATCGCAGCGAGCGAGGAATGCCCACAAACGCACGCGTAGGTATGTGTGTGTGTGTGCCACATGGAGTGCGTCATCTGTGCGCTGAGCTGATCGGCCGACGATTGTTGGCAGTGAACGCCAGTTGTGGTCCGCAATCAACATGCTTGTCGACGCAGCAATTCACCGACAATTGGTCGCAATCAGCGATAAAATAGCGTGAAAAGAAAAACGAGACACCGCACTCAGTGAACGCAGTTGGGGAGCGTGGAAAGGGTAGCGGCGCGTTCGCGACCACAATTTATGGTGTTTTTGGCACATTTTGCGGGAAATGGAGCGTTGCTTGTGCTCGTGTTGCGACCCTTCCGCTTCGTGATGTGTTTTTCGGCACATCGTTGACGTGCGGATCGGAAATTAAGATCAGCGAAGGATCCCCTGACACGTGTCCATATTGTCCATATGGCGCACAGGTTGTGCCAAAGCACTTTTTGCATACTTTCGCACAAATACAACATGAGACATCACACCTAAACAGCAGCGTCTGCTCTTTATTCTGGCATGGCTTTTGTTCGTACGACGGCAACAGCCGCGGTGTCTCCTGCTTTCGACATTAGAAGGCATTCACTGTACCGTTAATTTGCCTAAATGCTTGCTAACACAAGGTACATCCTTTCAGCGTATCCTTCAATTTTATGTTTACCGTTTTGTTGCAGCCTGCGTTCGCTTCAGCGCACATCTGCTCACACTCTACGCCTAAATTAAACAACAGTAAATCTAATTTCCTGACAAGCGTCATACTAATTTTAAGCCAGCTTGCCGAGTGCACGATGTGTGAGTGTAAATTGGAATTCAACGGCGTTCATGCAGCTTGCCGCTTGGCGCATGCGCGTTTGCATATGTGTGCCTTTGCGGGTATCCCAAGTGGACCATAACAATAAATTAAGTGAAATAACATAATGCGGAACAAGTAAGAGGTTCGATTGTGAAGCCAAAGGTCCTTATGGTCGAGAGAGCGGGTGCGGTGTTGGTGCAAAGGTGCAGCTGGGATCGCGACAAATTAAAATCATAATGCTCGGCAGCCGTTGACAAACGAAATAAAAATAAAAACAAAGCAAGTTCATGTCAATTTCATATTTATGTAGGCAAGAATTATTTATGCCAGAGAAACAGTGGCGAGACGAAAGGCAGCTCACCGCGCTACAAGCACGCATCCATGGCGTCTTAGGGATAGTCACAGCATCAGCGCGATTAGAGGGATCGCTAATCAGGACAGCCACAGTGGTTGGCTCAGCTGCCGAAGAGTAAGCATAGCAATATAGAGTTGAAGTAGATCAAATACAAATACAGTGGTGGCCATAAAAAATTTACTTGAAGTACCGTACCGACTTGTAGCTGTTTCAAGATGAGAGGCAAGTTTACTAAAGCAAAAGAAAACGTAAATTTTTGTAGTTTAATAGATATGCGATCGCCCAAGTCCACTCATTATACAAAATTGTAGAAGACTGATCACGTCTTCTCCTCTGCGACCCACAATTTTTATGGCAATCTATTATGCTATACTAACAGCGATTAACTGACGCGATCCAATGAATCCAAGGCCACCATTTTGGATTTTTAGCGAAGCTTTTCGAAATTTCATTATTTGCACAAACAAAAGCAGCGGTGGCAGTCCCCATCAAAAGGACGCTGAACCAAAAAACCATTTCTGGACATCCATTCGTGGACAGACGGACGACATGGGGACCTGAATTTCCATCCAACCCAAATACTTAGTAGACATGGTTGCTTTTGAAGCTACATTTAGAGATTGCACAGCGACATTCGTCCGAACTGTCCGACGTGTACAGTGTATATAGAAGACTCCGAATATGTACTATTTTATTACTCACAATTTTCAAATACAAAGGAAAAACTAAAACCACACTCGGTGGCAGTTTTATGGCCGATACCTTAACGACACTCATTTGTCAGTCGACTGAGAAATGCAATCGTCTGCTTTCATAATGACAAAATTGAGACTTTTAAAATGAAATGAATGTCATGTCCCTCCCACGAAGTAATACTTAACCGGTGCTTCTGTGGGAAAGTCTCGAGTTGGACGCAGGTTAGGTTTAGCAGATTAAAGTTCCGCACTCACGCTTTCGATGCTTCCACCTACTATAAAAAAGACAATTGGTCGCATAACTCATCCGGAAATCGGGAAACTTGTATTATCATAATGTTTGAACTGTGTTAAGAGCCTCCAAATATGCTGTCACTAAAATTGTGAACCGCGAAAGATTGACTCCTTTAAAATTGGCTCAGAAATAATCTAATATTCTGTACTAATCTGTAGAAACAAAACTTGTAAAGAATGCATTGAGTAAAAGTAGGCGAAGCATTTTCCAACGTTCAAAGAGATAGATACAAAGAGATTTTGAAAAAATCGATTTTTTTGCATATTTTGATAGTTTAGACTTTCAAAAATTTGACCTTCGAAGGATTTTTCAAAATTCGACTTATTTTCGGAGATACAGCCGATTTTGTGACGTGGCATCCATGTTCAATAGAATTATCTCCTAACCTATAAACGCGTTTTTCTCGAAAATGACTTTTTCGGAACGATACCCACGATTTCTAAGGTTCTACTGGACCAATTTGCTTGAAATTTTTAAAGAGTCTTCTTTATAAACTTGTCTATGGTTGGAACTAGCCCCATCCCCAAATTTTTATTTCTATTATTTTTAAAAAATTCGAAATGGTCAGAAAAAGTGATCCAAAAAAACTTTTTTTCAGGCAGTCGCTATTTTGTGAAAAATTTGTTTCCCACTTTTCCGTCGTTCCGGTCATTGTGACATTATTCTAGATTAATAATCTCTTTTTTTTTATTTTCAGAAAATTAGGAGGGTTGAATCATGTGTATGGTCACGTGGAAATTTTTAGAGACCCCCCACTACGTCAGCTCATAACTTTTGAAATTTTTTACTTTTTTTAGTTTTTAATTTTTTCTAAACTCTTCAAAAATTAATAAATAACTAATAAAAAATGGATACTAAAAATATTAATTGCCTTTTTTACGACACTTTAAAAATTACCTGAAATCCATGCTTCTAGACCAGAATACCCCCTTTATAATAACTAAGACTATCGATGTATAAAAATATATCGCTTTGGTCCACATTTAGAGATCGTTGAAATTCCTTTGGTTTCATTTACTTGTCCACCACTGTGTACACCTATTCTTAGTAAAGGTTTGGTATTCGTTTGCTTCCTTGGCTTCTGTGACGCGACTCGTGGCGATACGAATGACTACTGTTTTGGTATTGACACGAGAACACCGTGTCCCTGTGTCACCGTGTTTGCTCCGACGGTCAGACGATTTATTGTCCTTTGTAGGCGGCTCAGTTGTTGTCATTGGCATGCGCAGCCGCTTCTCCGGCTACTGCAAGCATAATAACGCCACTCATCGGTAGCCGCGCGTGTTTGTGCTTATGTTTATGCATACATTGAGAGTAAATAGGTGCTACGAAGGATTAAAGGACGCCTGTGGCACGAAGCATAAAATAACAACATCCCCGACACATTTGTAAATATTGAAATGATTTAGTGAGGACACATGTAGTTGTGACGACGAGTGGAATGTTGCCCATGGGACAAGCGCCATTTCCAATAAACATGGGCGACATTTCGCAGGACATGAATGCAAGAAACAGAGAAAGAAGACGAGTGAGGTGATATTGCTTATTAATGCCTTATTTGCAAATGCTTGCATTTGAAATATTTAATAATACCATTTTTTCTGCCCATACTGTAGGGCTGGCTTCTCACTTCTAGCGCGGTGCATGGCAGACCAACAACAGTCAAACTCTAATTAAATGCCTTAGGTGCTAATACAGACGATTAAATTGAGAACAAGCATATTTATGGATGCACTCAAATGCGTTTATTTTTATCAATGAGCAAATTTATGTCATTCTGTGTCATTAATTTAGTTGCACAGTAAAAATTTATTAAAAAAAAAGTTGTAAGAAATATTATCGAAGTTCAATAAATATAAATTGTAGATAAATAAAATAAATTTGTATCACATTAATCATACAACACAAACAAACTAATATTATATACATGTATGTGTTAGGGGACTATATCAACCGCACAATCTTATCGCGAGCAACACGGGCGAAAAGGCGAAAAATGCCAATTCAGTTGCTCGCTGCTATTAATTAATCTTATTTACACATGTACTTTGCTATAACTTAACATAAGTATACATATATATGTATGTATATATATGCATGTGGTTAATGCCTTTTTCAATTTGCTTCGACGCCCTTACAACTTGCAGTAAAGTCTCACGAAGCCCACGTTTCGGGCAATTCATATGGTCGACATCTATTCTCATTTAACCAACTCGCAATTGTTGTATTTGTTGCCTTCAATGCGTCAAGCTGTAGTTTGCCTTTATCAGCATTTTGCAAATATTCGCAGATCTTCCACAAGTCATCAGGAGTCTCTCGGAGGTAGTACTTCTCCTGCCATGTGAAATATTTTATGTGTTCCTCGGGATTCTGGTCCAAATAGAGCAAGTATTCAGTTAGTTCGCGTATGCTCGCATAATCGCGAGCATTTATGTAAGAGTTCGGGGGCGCGAAACGCGTGTAATTAGCACCACCGAAGACTACTGGCAACAAGCTGTGGCCTAAGGATTTGAAAAAGCTCTCGCCAACGTAGTCCTCGCACAGTTCCTCTTCGAAGGCCAAGAAAAACTTATACGTTTTATTCCCTCGACTGTATGGTATAAATTTGCAGAGATCTTCGCCACAGCTGTGTATAAAAAAACAATAAAAAATTAAAGTAGAAATAAATATCAAGATTTACGTAGAGGTATAAAGAGGTGCAACAGCTAGTCAGCAGCAAAATTCAATGTACCGTCTCCAATTTTACACACACTACTCTACTACTTTATGTGTTACCAGATATCGACGGAACGCAAATAGTCAAAATATTTTTTTTACTTTTATGCGTTTGTGACCTTAACTTCCTAGAATATCAGCTGTTAGATCAGTCATATTCCAAAAGAAGGCTTTGCAAAAACTAGTCTCAGCAGTCTTGTTTAGATATTTGTGAAATTTGTAATAATTTGAAGCCACAGTTCACACAGATCATTTCTTTGGCAAAAACATAAAACTCCTAAAGTCCACACCCCTTATCTTAATAAGGGGGCTCTTCAAGGCCGTAATACTAACCTATATTCGCCGCAATCGCCATAAGTATGCACGTCCATATTTTGTGTTATACGCTCGATCAATTCCTTACGCGCGACATGACAGGGTCCATTCAATATAGTCAATGCCAATGGAGACGAGTCCAACACGCGTTCATATCTGAGGTTTCTTAGCCGTTGTGATGTGAAGTTCGCTTGCGGCGCATCCCATTCTGGTTGTAAATTGGGCGACATAATCTTCGAATCATTCGTTCGCACTATTTTAAATGGTTGATGAATGAAATCGGACTTCAAGGAGTATGAAAATACTTTATCGTAAATACGCAAGTGGGAATTCGCCAACGATATATTACCGCTATTACTGTGTTGTAACGGTTTGTCTGAGCCGAAAATTATAAGCGAATCGTTTGGGTTCACGTTGATAAGTTCACGACCGCTTAATATATCATCAAGAGTTGAATTTACAACGATAGCGTCATAGCTTCGAGAGTCGTCCAATTGAGCGGCGTCCCAAAATGTAACGGAACAATTGTTCCTTATATTAAAGAACGCAAGCACTTCGTCTCTTTGAAAATTTACAAGTGCTATCGATTTTGTCTTCCTCCGAGGGCCAGCAGTGCTTCCTGCTGCTTCCTCACGCAGACTTGTTCTATAATTGTTAGTGTTGTTGTTATCACTGATCGATATAAATACTGCCAATAAGACGATGGTCACCAGTGCTGCTATGACAAGGCATATATACTTTCTTCGTCGATGTGTGCCCTGAAATTTATTCTTTCTACTTCCACGCTTACGCACTCTGACCCTGCGCTTGGCGGGTAATTGCTGCCTTCCCAATATGGGGCTTTTGGAATGATCCGTATATTCCGATTCCGACTCGGCATCCGACATTGCTACCACTTTGTACATTAACGCGCCGACGAGTACCACATGCTTTGACCACCGCACTCCATTGACTGAGTTGCTTTTCGTTATTTAGAGCACTACCGGCGACACAGAATAATCGGAAGTTCGTTTTTTTTTTATTATTTTTATCGGTAATTTATTAGCCAAATAAAAGAGTGTGCTATAGGCAGGTAAAGTTGAGGCAAGCGCAGGTTGGTTAATCGCCTATCGGCTAGATAAGATTAACTCTGTCGATTTGTTGCGCTCTGTAGGCTTTACATGTAGAATATTTCATTGGAACGCAACGCGCGTTCGCTGCTCAGCGAAAAAACGTGCGATACGCAAAATTCGCAGTCATACACGTACTTATTTACAGTTAAGAGACGTTGCGAAATCGAAATGCGTTTTATCGCAAATGATAAGAAAGAAATATACAGTTATTACAATTTGAGAGCGAAGAGCATTGAGGGGAAAATGACTAGACTTTCGGAACGGTTTTTCACATAATGATGATCGTAATACTGTAAAATAACCAAAGTATTATGTATAGGAGGATGGTCAATTTTGCCGAAAAATCATCTTTTCGGACGAGGCTCATTTCCACCTCGATGGTTACGTTAACAAGCAGAATTGTCGCATTTGGGGCACAGAAAACCCGCACGTAATCGTCGAGAAGCCAATGCACCCGAATGACTGTATGGTGCGGATTTTGGTCTAGTGGAACCATCGGTCCATTTTTCTTCGAAAATGAAGGAGGAACCGCCGTAACCATCAATGAGCGATATCGCGCAATGTTAAACTAATTTTTCTTTAAGTAAATTGAAGAGGAAGACTTGGACAACATTTGGTTCCAGCAGGACGGCGCTACGTGCCATACAGCAAACGCTACACTCAATCTTTTACGCCCTGTCTTCGAATTTAAAATTTTATATGGCCCACCCGTTATATCAGAATGTTACTGTTTATGCCATTCTTGTCTTTTTGTATGACACGTTTGACTTGAATTTGGAAAGAAGAAGACTCTGAAAGAATTCAGACGAAGATTTTTATTTAAAATAGACCGCAGTCTCGCCAACAACATATTCGCTACAACTCTTCATAACAATAAGCTCGGGAACTCAAATTTCGCACAAGTTTCACTGGGTAGAGACGTATTACAATTTTTGAGTCGTTAGCGTGACTCGTAATATGCAAGTTCGTATCCCGTAATTTATTGGAGTGATTTATTGGAGTTACCTTCGCCACATTTCCTGATAGCTTGATTGCTTTCGCCATCCGAACGTTATTCGTTCTTCATTTGTATTAAGAAAGTAAATGAAGAACTAATTGCGGAAACCCTAAAAACTTGGATGGTTTTTT
Organism: Bactrocera zonata; assembly: GCA_037783105.1. Classification (NCBI taxonomy): domain Eukaryota; kingdom Metazoa; phylum Arthropoda; class Insecta; order Diptera; family Tephritidae; genus Bactrocera; species Bactrocera zonata. The sequence continues at coordinate 43,820 of JBAWJQ010003926.1, forward strand.
TGTGGTAACGGGTACATAATTCCCGTTAGGATGGTAAGGATAAGATAAGTTGTCATCGACGTCATCCAATGGTAGGCACAAAAAACGTGCCGTTTCGACGAGGTCGGACCAAAGGGAAAAGGGTGTCAGATGCATAGTGTTAGCAAGGCATGCAAAAAGCAGGCTAGTGTCATGCGGGGACTCATTGTACGCTGAAGATATGTACTCGTACATATGTTTGATATGTCAGGGTCTATTCTGCATAGGCAGGAATTAACCTGCTACAATATCCAGAACGAAGTTGCATTTCTCGCGGCAACTTGAGCTCCTCGTCTGCAAATGGGTCAATTCCCACAACAGCCGATTCAACATTATCGGAATTGACCCGGATTTTATTCGGGCAAGAGCTGTTGTTTCGGATATCTAATCTCGTTTAGATCGGAAGTTTTAATATGAGATTGTCACCACTGAACAACGCTTTGCCGCAAGGTTGCTCCGTATCCTCTTGAATCATACTGGCATTGGGTCCATCACGGGCTCGGAGAAATTTTTCTACTGCATCTGCGCCAAAGGACTCCATACAAACTCCATTCGGTTAGGTGTAAGCCTTGCTCATGCAATGGACGGAGCCATCTTAAGACCTGCTTATCTTTAAAACATACAGAGAGTGAATCACGAGTTATGCTGCCAACGCACTACTGGGACCTTAGTCTCTGTTGCTGTGAATTTGCACTTAGTTCGCAGACACAGAGGACTTATACGGTCCATAGGAGCTCAAATAGGCAGCATGACTCCTCTGCGTTCAATATCTCCCAGTTCTCACGTTAGTTGGTTAAAAGTACCGTACCGAACCGACCTTACATCCAGCTGAGTATGTGAGGCTGTCAGCAATCGAAAAATCTTCTTGACGATTGTGGAAGTTATTGGCAGGCAAATTTGTTTACTTAATTAAAAAGTAATCGACTGTCTCACTTTAAATACTTGATATTCAATACATTGGCATATTTTAATAAAGAGTGTGTCAGACGTTTGGCACTAGTAGGGCTTCCACTTTTTATACGGCAATACATTCAAAATGAGGACCCTCAATTATTTAGATACAAAACACACCAAAATGCTGAAATATACATATGTACATACACATATATACATACATATTCCTGACATAGGTAATATGCATAAGAGTATTTAACTGCATTTAGCGTTCGGCTGCTACCTTTTGCACCCGTCAATGGTAATTTGAAACGTTTTCGTGGCCGAGTTCGAATTCGAGTTCGAGTTAAATTGCAAGCCCCAAATGGCAGTCCGTATGGCATGCGCCAGTCCACGGCACAACTGTGCAAACAACAACTCTGCAATAATAGCACTGACGAGCATATAAGGGATAAGTGTTCATTTTGTAATTTTGAATATTTCAGTTTTTTGGCACATTTCCATATCGTTTTACATTCGATATACTATATTTACCGCGCAGACCGGCGGGGCAGACCTTTGTCACAGGCGGACACCTTGAGCGAGAGCAGATGCACATGGCCGGCCACTTGAGTACACCGGGTGTCAGAGGTCATGTTCCTTTGCCTGTTCGGTTGCGTTATCCTTTTGGCAATTTAACAATGCAAAGGGTACACGCGCCCACGAAGCGCCAGTGTACGTATGTATGTGTGTTCACACTTTCAACTAATTAATTTTTGAGAAGTAGTAGGAAAGAGCGGGGGACTGAGGTTTGTATGCGTGAGTATGTGGTAATGTCCGCTATTTTTCAACTTCCTTGTCGTTAAATCCACTCGTAATTCCGTTGTATTTATTTTCATTTCAACGTAATTTGATCGGATTCCCTAATGCATGGCAATGAACACTATGCTGCTGGGTCATTTGGTGTGATAGAGTGCCTCAGTATAAGTTTTCCATGTATACCGCGTTAGACTTAGCGTCAGCTGCCCACAGTCGAAAAGAATGAACTATCTGAGGATTAATAAATACACAAATATTCGGGTATTCATGGGAAGTTACTTCTATTACTAATATTTTGGGTCGTTCTACATGAAGTTTGGGCATTTCTCTAAAGGATTTCTTATAAATATAGTCACATAGTTGACTGACTATCTTAGATCAAATAAGATTGAAAATAATTGGAATGCCATGCTCTGCATGTTATATCGACTGTACTCTGTTTAGGCCTCAGAAAACTGCGACGAAAAGCACAGATAATATTTGAGGCTGAAATGCAAGACTAGTGACTCAGGTCATTCACATGCAGTAGATTTGAATTATTGTTTCGTTTTACTAGAAGAAGATATCTTGACATTAGGCGAAGATGTCTGGAGAGCCTTGACTCAGACAACTGATGCCATAAACTGCCACAAACGGCTCATCGTACTGGCGAGGAGAAATAAGGAACGCGACTCCTCCTCGATGCTGTCGTTTATAAGACTTGCTTTGCGTTCCTGCTTTCAATGCGCATGTGTAGGTAATATCGAGAGATTGGTATTTAAATATGTTTATTATCAGGCTGCTATTACTTAGTGGGCTGGCTTTTCCATTGAGAATTATCGAGCTGGTTGTACTAGGTTACTTAGGTTCACTGACATCAACAAGGATAAGTTTAAATGTGATCGCTCGCGGTCCTAACACAAGTGGACTGAAATACTACATGTTCGAATGAAGGAAGATTTGACAGAACTGTGAAGTCTTTAAAGTGCTTGATTCTCTTTCACAGACCTTTCGAATGGCTGACTCTTATTACTCGATCTCTCTTCTTTGTACGGTCATTAAACATTTAAAGCACTGATCAACGCAATCATTACTTTTTGCAGTATTCGATGTTTTTGTGATTTCTATTGTAACGAGTGTGAAAAGCGGTTTTCCAAAAGTTTGGATTGCCTAAGTAACCGAAGTGTATGCATGTTCTTAGATGTGAATTTTCTTTTTTTACTTTTCATTCTAATTTCACTATATTTCAATATTCAAATGTTCGGTTGTGTAACTTTTACGTGACCCTTTGTCATTCCTAAAAAACACTTCAAAAATTAATTAAAAATAACAACCCCATTTCCCAGGAAAATTAAGCGAGACAAATAAAATATACGCAAATATATATGGCTTCCTGACGGCACTTGAACTATGGAATTTAAATAACTATTTTCATAGCGAAAATTGGCAACAATAAAAGCAACAAACACGTTTGCACCGAAAAGAGCAGAAATTACGAAAGAAAAATTGCAACATTTTGCCTCAAGGTACAAAGTGCAGGACCAAAAAATAAAAATAAACACAATAAAACATATGTATTTGCTACATTGCTCCTTGCCAGGCAGCGTCTTGGTGCGAAAACAATAGCAATGAGGTCGTCAAGACCGACGCCGGTGCCCGAGGCGGTGCGCACAGCAGCGTTGCAAGGACTAACTTTTAACAAAGCATGACTTCGCGAATTCGGGAAGCGAAATACTTTGCGCAGTTTATTTATATACACCAAATGTATACATACATACATATATATATATACATAAACATAAATATTGTGGTAATTGACTTTGTGACTTTCAATTTACATCCATGTGCCGAAAGTGCCAAATATATGTGAAGGGGCATATGTGACAAAGCCCCGTTTTACGCTCGAGTCAAGCTCACTAACACACTTTTCTTTCGCTATAATTGTAATTGGTTCTTTGAAGAAGCTTCCGGTTCTTTGCTTTATGGATAACTCAGAAATAATCTGCAAACATGGAACAAAAGTTTGCTTCAGAGTTGGAAGTTTTTCCAAGCTGTCATGATAGATTGTTTAAGTAATATTTAAAGGGTGATTTTTTAAGAGCTTGATAACTTTTTTAAAAAAAAAAACGCATAAAATTTGCAAAATCTCATCGGTTCTTTATTTGAAACGTTAGATTGGTTCATGACATTTACTTTTTGAAGATAATTTCATTTAAATGTTGACCGCGGCTGCGTCTTAGGTGGTCCATTCGGAAAGTCCAATTTTGGGCAACTTTTTCGAGCATTTCGGCCGGAATAGCCCGAATTTCTTCGGAAATGTTGTCTTCCAAAGCTGGAATAGTTGCTGGCTTATTTCTGTAGACTTTAGACTTGACGTAGCCCCACAAAAAATAGTCTAAAGGCGTTAAATCGCATGATCTTGGTGGCCAACTTACGGGTCCATTTCTTGAGATGAATTGTTGTCCGAAGTTTTCCCTCAAAATGGCCATAGAATCGCGAGCTGTGTGGCATGTAGCGCCATCTTGTTGAAACCACATGTCAACCAAGTTCAGTTCTTCCATTTTTGGCAACAAAAAGTTTGTTAGCATCGAACGATAGCGATCGCCATTCACCGTAACGTTGCGTCCAACAGCATCTTTGAAAAAATACGGTCCAATGATTCCACCAGCGTACAAACCACACCAAACAGTGCATTTTTCGGGATGCATGGGCAGTTCTTGAACGGCTTCTGGTTGCTCTTCACCCCAAATGCGGCAATTTTGCTTATTTACGTAGCCATTCAACCAGAAATGAGCCTCATCGCTGAACAAAATTTGTCGATAAAAAAGCGGATTTTCTGCCAACTTTTCTAGGGCCCATTCACTGAAAATTCGACGTTGTGGCAGATCGTTCGGCTTCAGTTCTTGCACGAGCTGTATTTTATACGGTTTTACAACAAGATCTTTGCGTAAAATCTTCCATGTGGTCGAATAACACAAACCCAATTGCTGCGAACGGCGACGAATCGACATTTCACGGTCTTCAGCCACACTCTCAGAAACAGACGCAATATTCTCTTCTGTACGCACTGTACGCATTCGTGTGGTTGGTTTAATGTCCAATAAAGTAAACTGAGTGCGAAACTTGGTCACAATCGCATTAATTGTTTGCTCACTTGGTCGATTATGTAGACCATAAATCGGACGTAAAGCGCGAAACACATTTCGAACCGAACACTGATTTTGGTAATAAAATTCAATGATTTTCAAGCGTTGCTCGTTAGTAAGTCTATTCATGATGAAATGTCAAAGCATACTGAGCATCTTTCTCTTTGACACCATGTCTGAAATCCCACGTGATCTGTCAAATACTAATGCATGAAAATCCTAACCTCAAAAAAATCACCCGTTAGAAGGAATGAACTAACGAAGAATCTTCTTCTATACTGGCGTAGAAACCGCTTACGCGGTTATAGCCGAGTTAATAACAGGGTGTCAGTCGTTCTTTTCGCAAGATGTCGCCAAATGAAGATTCCAAGCGAAACCAGATCTAGTCTTTCCAACGGAGTGGAGGTCTTCCTCTTCCTCCGCTTCCCCGTTGGGTACTGCGTCGAATACTTTAAGAGCTGGAGTGTTTTCGTCCATTCAGACGACACGACCTAGCCAGCGGAGCATGGGAGGATGGAGTCATGTGTAGAAGTTCACGCCAGTGAGGAAAGTTCTCTGACCGCGATTCACTATGAAGTGGCCAAAAATGATTCTTTTACATATGGCTCAAGCAGTTCACGACTTTCGGTCCTAGACCAAATATTCTCTGCGTAGCCAAAAAAAAATCCGTTTGAAGACGAGCTAAAGTGAGAGGGCGAAACATTCCCTCCACAGAATTGTGCGCTGGGTTTGGGACCCGCCACGTAAAAAACGGACTCAATGAAAAAGTTTAAACTAACGATTAATACTATAATTATCCCTGCTATTTTCTCGCTATCATGAGATGAGAATCCTTGCCCAGACATAAATGCATATCCGCTGTGGTTAGGCACAACAGTGGTTGTGTTTTTTACGTGAGTACCTGCCGACTATGGCCGCAGTGCGACTCCACACTGAACTGAATTTTCAATTTTACCTGCCTTTAGGTTTAAACCACAGTCACCACGAATCTGTTCAAAGGGCCAAACCAAATGAGCATATTGGAGTGAACTCCAAGAGCTAACTGCTCCCCGTGGTACCAGATTTAAGCCTCCGGTCAGACCTTGTAGCTTTTACTACTATAAGTTGAGTAACCATCAAACTCAATGACTGTTAACATTTGTCGACTGATCTTCTACTTGTCTGTCTTGTCTGTCTTTTCATTAAGAGGAATCTCATTTAAAGTCTATAATATTAGTTCAAGCTAAGTATTATAGCATTTTTTCTGACAAGACTATGCTGGAATTTGTAACATCCCAAATAAGAAGACATGGTGCATATTGGATTTAGTCGCCACTTACGGCAGTCATACCTTACAGCAAAAGCCTTACCTTAGAAAAGGCGAAGTGAACTTCGAATTCGTAAAAAATTCTCACCAAATATTAAACAAAGAATTGATTCTGATCGTTCAGTTTCTATGGAAGCTATATGTTATTGTAGTCCGATATCGGCCGCTCCGATAAATGAGCAGCTTCTTGGAGAGTAATAATGTGTGCAAAATTTCAGATCGATATACCAACATCTGAAGAGACAGAACTCGTCACGTTCATCAATTATATATATATTTTTATAGAGTCTACGACTTTTACTTTTAGGTGTAACAAACTTCGCGGTAAATTTGATACACCCTCTACAGGTTAACAAAAATTAAAAGGCTCCTTTTTCATAATATTAAGTATTAAAAATACTTTTATGGCGAAATTTCTTCCATAATAAGACTTTAGAAGAACGTAAGCTAAGTATTGAAATCATTGTTTATATGTAAGTGTATGTATGTAAATAAATTGTATTGAAACCTTTGAGGAGGAGAAACTTAATGTCAATAGTCACTGTAGCAGCTGCCGCCGTTGTTAGCATTGTGTTCGTATGTGCTCGGGGTTTTAAATGGGAGCAAATACCTTCAAATGCGAACATATTGCAAACATGCCAATTTTGAATATTTGATTTAGCGATTTCAATACAGCAATTGCAAGCGAACGGTGAATGGCGAGTTCACCACACAACAATAGCAAGCAACAAAAACCAAACCGGTTGCAAGTGTGTTACAAAGGTAATCGAAGAATTCGGATTTGACGTTGAATGAATGCGAAATATGTGCAGAAACAAAGATATGTATCTTTATATGTAAGTATGTATTAATACTCGTTTGAAAGAAGCCAAAACAATGGCATTGTTTTGAATACCTTCTTGCTGACATCCTCAGTGGCGGACGAGGGACACACGCTTGGCACGGGCCCAGGGGATACAGGCTTTCGCATCAAATATGTCTTAAGAGTACAAAAACTGCCTTGAACTTGGGGCTGCCACCGATGCGCTACTCTAATTTCGATGACCCGCCCTAAATATTATATTAAAATTATAATTTCTGCCCTGTAGAGAAGTCTACTCAAACCAAACTGGTGACCTAATATTGACATTAATAACTGGAATAATGCACAGTAGGAACATTTTTCTATTGGAAAGTTTCTCAGGAAATGGAAATAAAGGAGATCTAATATAATCAGACTGAATATTGCGAACAATTATGGAAAAATATGTAATAGCGACCACTTCTAGTAAACCTTCGGTAATGTTTACAGAACCCGCTAAATATTTCGGGCATGAAAAATTTTTCCAAAACTCCTGAGTCTTCTAATAATAAAGGTATGTATTTATAGAAGACTTAAGACGATTTGTTACCATTAGGTGTTGCGTTATTATATATTACTCAAACGGTACCACTGTCCTCTCTCGACGAACAAAAACGAAACTCTATAAGTCACTCATTATCCCCGTCCTGCTATATGGTGCAGATTCATAGACGACGACAATATCTGATGAGAGAATCGAGAGAAAGGTTCTGCGAAAGATTTATGGTCATTTGAGCGTTGGCCACGGCGAATATCGCATTCGATGGAACGATGAGCTGTATGAGATATACGACGACGTTGACATAGTTCAACGAATTAAGAGACTGTGGCTACGTTGGCCAGCTCATGTTGTCCGAATGGATGAAAACACTCCAGCTCTGAAAGTATTCGACACAGTACCCGCCGGGGAAGCAGAGGAAGAGGAAGACGTTAACTCCGTTGGAAAGCTCAGGTGAAGAAGGTCCTGGTTTCGCTTGTAACCTCCAATTGGCGCCACCTTGCGAAAAGAAGAAACGACTGGCGCGCTGTTGTTAACTCGGAAGAAGAAGAAATGGTACCACATTTTATTGGAATTGTCTTATAAATATGAGATTGACTTTGAATATTTAATAATTCTGTAAAGAACGGACTATAAAAATTGAAAGTAGGACCAGGTAGCAGGTCGCTCACAATAATAATATCTGAATTTTGTCGAGTGGACAGTCCTTGGCCAGATAAAAATCTGCGTCCGTTCCCGTTACGTAGACCCGACTGTCGTGGGAACGGTATAATATCACTTTCCATGGCCGCTCCGAGGTAATATCGGGACATTCAGCATTGTAGAACGCCTGGGAAATATTTCCAGCTGGGTATCCCTTGACTACATGCACATACATATGTACATACATATCAGATTCATAGCTATAATAAAGATGTCTGATTTGTGATTACTTTTTGTTCTCATTTCGCTATTACTCGCTCTCTTGTCCGCATATTGCCATTCAGTCCATCTTTGAAGACGCACTTTGCCAAACAGCTGTCAATAAATTTTGAATTTCGCAAATGTCTGGCATTTAAAAGCGTGCAAACGCTAATAACACAACAACTGAGGGGTCAAACGACAGCTCACATATATAAATACATACCCACACATATGCATATACACATGCACACATACATACACTCACACAGACACATGCGCGAGGCACAAATGTCCTTTGTTCCCATTGTAACGGCCCGATAGCTGCACGTTCTTGATCTGACACACACATACACAGAGATTCGCACACCTATTATTAGATGTATATGTGTGTGTGTGTGCCGATTGATTCACTCTCCTCGCACAATTAGCCGACGCTGTCATTTGAATTTCGTCAAGCAAAAATTGAAATGTTGATTTTGCAGCCATTCGTACGCCGGCTCGTCCGCTGGAGGGGAGCGGAAGGAGCACACGAAAACAATGAATAAATTGAAATGTTTGCCATTAAATGATTTCGTAGAAATTGCCGGCAAAATGCCGAAAAATCAAACGCGGCGATTTTTATCACTGCTGACCAAATTACAGTGCCTTACCCTCAAGCCACGCTGCCGAACGGCGCAGTTTGATTTTGGAGCGCAACAACTCATCGTGATGTGATATTTATTTTCCATCATGCAAGGATTGAAATAATTTGTTGGCCTGCGCGCTGCCTACACATACAGCCAAATACAAATGTTAATATTAATAAGCCTCCGAAAAGTTGCAAGTCAGCTGTGGGCTCAGCTTACATACATGCATGTGTGTGTGTGTGTATGAAGTTAAGTGCCTGGCGCATTTAAATAGAAGACGCAATTTGCCGATCCCGTCGAAATGTCTGATTGAGGCAAACGCCGCTGACTCGCCTGCTGGCGCTGGCTGGTTGTTATTATTGTTGCAAGCACCAGCGATCGCGTGCGATAAGCTGTGTAAATATTTGACTGCGCTGCAGCCACGCTACGGCCGATTCCGACGTACAACTGGCCAACGCACATGCATACAAGCACACACACACACGCTTATACACATGTATATAGAAATCTAAAGCGCATATGTTTGCGTGTGTGTGCATGTGATGAGCACCTTTTGACCGCACACAGGTCCAAGTCCTGCCCGCAGTTGCCATACTCACAGCGCGCTTGTTAACATCGATCGACCCGTTGACCCCGCGGCTGACCGCCGCGCCAGCCGTGCAAGTCCTTTGATGTGACCGTCGCTTCACGGCTGCCTAATTTCTGGTATTTGCTTTTAATTGTGGGCGCAAGCAGTTGATAATTGGTTGTGTTTGCGTTCTTCGAACACCGCAGCGCGCATGTGTGCACCTACACAAGCACACACACACGCACTCAAACACTTAAACACCTAAAATTATGCGCATATGTTAATATGCGTGTGTGTGTGTATACATAAATAGCCGCACTAATCACTATTTGCCGCTGCTGTTGTGTTTCTGATGGTAACTGATTAGTGGCTTTGCTTTGTAGTGCAGCGGCATCGGTGGCGTCGGTGGTGTCGGTGGTGTCGGTGATGGCGGCGCTGATATTTTGATGAATGATTGCCTGAGTAATTCGGTGTATTTGTTTGTGCGCTCATACAGACGTACATTTGTACATACAATATCAGTAATTAAATATACGCATAAATGTGGAATTGTACAAGTTTGGATGTTTGTGTGTGTGACCGGGCGTTATCACCAAAATAGCACCTGATTGCCACAAAACGCTTGATTACAAACAAATCCGCAAGCGACTAGGATTTCCCAATTTGCTCGCACACAACCGCATACATACAAATATATGCACAAATGAGTGGCCGGTTTGTAGATTTGCATACACGATGTATATGCGTTTATATGTATGTATATGCGGGTCTGACCACAAACAGTATCGGCCTCAGGTTACAAAACTCACAAGCCCTTGTGAATTGTAAATATCAATGCAACTCTGTTTGACCCAATTTTTAACAAGTGCCCAATACACCCATACCCATATTAAATAAATATGTAAATATGAACAAACATGTGATCTGGCGCTTCGTGGAAGGCCGTGGATTTATGTGTGAACCGAGTTTACGGCGGTTTTATCTAAATATTCGGTGGTATTGATCGAGGCATTTGTGGCTGGTAGAAACAAATCTACTTCCACGTGTTTGTAAGCCACTAATACGTGTGCAATTGTGCCTCAAGAGAGAACCTCTAAATAAGAACTTTAACGGAGACGTCGGACACATCCAATGACTTCCGCGAACTCGCTGTCTCACTTTTCTATATTCAAAAGCTAATTTTTGTAATCTTGTGAGTTCTCTGAAGATAGATAATTTGTCTTAACTCCGAGAATTGACTTAATTTTGGGTTTAACAAAGCAATACCCTCCCTATTAAACGCAGCTAAAGCTGACTTCCTCTCAAAGGTTTGATGTGTGTTAACTTCTCAGAGACTTTTAACTTATATTCTTCTCATAAACATTTTGAAGTGAGTTATAATCTAAAAGAAACTCGTTTCAAGTCAACAGCTCTTGTATTTTTCACATTGTAATCAAAATTCATGCAGTTGATGAAGACCGGAATTGCTTCGTGTTAAACTCTATGCCTTGTAGCACATGATAACTTCTGATACAGAGATATAAATGCCAGCTAACTTCCGAAATACCAAAACAACTAATAATATCGGGACTTTTCATAGAGCCGCTACAAAAGTAGACCGATAGGGACAGCAAACGACGCCATATTTTTTCCGCTCTTTTGATATTTCATCACGAAGATCATGACGATCCAACAAAGATTCGAAATTATTAAAATTTACTGCCGAAATTCGGAGTCAGTGATCTCAACTTTAAAAGTGCTACGTCCAATTTATGGTCGTCATAATCTTCCTGTCAGATGAAAAACTGAGCTTCAAGTGGAAAAATTTTAATCCTCAAATTTTAAGAAGTGCCCGTTGTGTCAAGAATATTGCTGTCGCTAGCGCATCAATGGAGGAAGACCCAAATCAGTCTCTCACACGTTCTCAAGCGTTGGGCATCTCTGTATCCTCGTTGTGACGAATTTTGCGAAAAGATCCTGGCCTACATCATAACAAGATCAAATTGACGCAAGAACTGAAGCCGCTTGACTACCAGAATCGTCGTATGTTCGTGGATTGGGCTGAGCAACAACGGGAAAGTGATCCGGCTTTTCACCGAAAAATCATCTTCAACGATGAGGCTCATTTCTGGCTGGATGGCTTCGTCAATAAGCAAAATATGCGTCTTTGGTCATGCAGCAATCCCCACGTACTCCATGAGTCACTATTGCATCTCGAAAAAATTACGGTTTGGTGCGGTGCATGGGCCGTACTTCTTCAGTGATGACCAAGACCGCCACGTTACTGTGACTGAGAATCGCTACCGCTCAAAGATAATCGAATATTTTTGGCTCGAATTGGTTGATAATGATAATGTTGCAATCGATAATCAAGTTTGATGAACGTGTTATCCCACGAAATGGCGCAGTCAATTGGCCGCCTCGGTCGTGGGATTTGACTCCGTTAGACTATTTTCTGTAAAGCCATTATTAAAAAATCTCTTACCTGTAATGTGGGTTGACAGGACGAAAATGCATATAAAAAGCTTTCGGAACAGCCGATAACAGATAGCTATAGCATTTAGCTGTCATACGAACTGAACGATCGGAATCAAGCGCTTAAAAAAACTGGAACATTTTTTCATTTGACAAAGTACATATCTTCACTAATTTTGGAAAGAGTCATAGTCTTAAGCAATTACGCAATTTCAGAATAAATTTCTCAACTCGGGTCACTATTCAGGTAGAATATGGACTGATCAATGATCTTTGTAAGGAATCCTCGACCTTCTGAAGAATATTATAGCTTCAGTGCAACTATTTTAAATATCTTTCTGAGCATTTATTTACTAAATGGGGATATTTTTTTAAACAGTATTAATAATTAAACTTTAATCGAGTAAAATGACAGTTAATGGAACGCATGTCAGCAACAAATGTGACGCACTGCAATGAAACAAAAGGGAAGTCAAAAATGTATGCTATACCACAACCAGCAAATGGCAGTTATTTGTCGTAAATCAAAATATGCCACAAAAGTGCCGTCAGTATGAGCGCTTATGCTTGCTGTTGTTGTCACTGCAGCGGCAGTTTGCTTTTGTCAACTCAGTTATGAATAAATGATTGAAAATATTTATTTGCGACTGTAAGCGTATGAACTAACGAATATAGAACTCCAATCAAACGCAATTTATATGTACGATATATTGTTACATACACACACACGCATGCTTTCGTACATATGTACATATGTATGTATTTGTATGGAGCGAGTGCAGGCAAAGCCAAACTTACCACCCACACGAAGGCACATGAATGAGCTTAAAAGGCATACGACAATGCCGGTGGATATTATTGTTAATTACGATTTTCATACGAAATTTCCATTCATAAAATATGCGCGGACAATAAGCGCTGTCCGACGTTGCTAATTACCTGGAAGCGGGACAAGCAACCGCCTGCTTCCGTTAAAGACCGGAAAATGTCTGCACTATGCGATATGTAAGTATTCATGCATACATGCCTACCGTTGTATATCATAATAAATATATGTTGCATTTATTTACTAAGTATGTTAAGCGAATATATGATAAATACGCAGGTCCGCTTGCGGTCAGGTCCCTCGGCAATGTGCTCTTTCGCACAGCTTTGTATTGGAATGGATCAAATATGGCATGTTCTCGTACATAAATGCTTTCTGGAAATCAATAACTGTATTTATTCCTATCCTACATATGTTTACATATGTACATATATTGGGTAGTCGAAAAAGTCTTTTCGTATTTTGTTAATAAATGTCGTTGCAGTCATATATCTTCAGTGCCACCAATCACATTTTGTCATACCATATAGTGTTGGAAAGTTGAGATTTGAAACTTCATACAACCAAAAAAAAATTTAACTCGAAAAAGTTGAAAAAAGTTACAGCTGTTCAAAAATTAGTGAAAGTAATGAAGAAATTCGCTATATTTTGAAATCTTGGTATTAAAAAGGGCAGAATGCCACGCAAACCACCAATGAAATTTGTGAAGTTTACGAAGGTTTGCTCGCTTCCGTTCTGGAAATTTCGATATGAAAGATGCACCTCGCTCTGGTCGATTTATCTTTGAAAAAGTTGATGAAATTATGGAAAAGATTAACCAGGACCGTCACTTTAGCCATTAGAATGGTTTTAAACCATTTAAAAAAGCCGGGCTACAAAAAGAAGCTCGATGTTTAGGTACCACATGAATTGTCTGCGAAAAATTTAATGGACCGGATTCACACCTGTGGTTCTTTGCTGAAACGAAAGGAAATAGAAGCATTTCTGAAGCGAATGGTAACAGGAGACGAAAAATGGATCAAATGGGACAATAATGGCGAAAAAGATCATGGTCCAAGCGTGGTGAAGCCCAACACATGGTCGCAAAACCAGGATTGGCGCCTCGAGATGTTATGCAGAGTATTTGGTCTGATTAAAAAGGAATCATCCACCTTAGCTGCTCCAGCCTGTTCGAACTATTGACTCTACATTTTACTGTCAACAACTCAATGTCATTAGAAACAAGCAATCGAAAAAAAACGGCCAGAACTGATAAACAGAAAGTGCTTCGTCTTCCATCAGGACAACGCTTAACCACACACATTTCTGATGACTCGGCAAAAGCTGGGAGAGCTTGACTGGGAAGCTTTGATTCATCCACCATATAGCCCTGACCTTGCACTATCGGACTGCCATTTGTTGCGGTCAATGCAGAATTCCTTTATTGGAGTAAAGTTGGGTTCAAGAGAAGCCTATGAATATTACTTGTCGCAGTTTTTCGCGGAGAAACCAGATAAGTTTTATACTGATGGAGTAATGTCTCTAGCGGAAAAATTGCAAAAAGTGGTCGACCAAAATATTACACATTTAGTTCATTAAAATTCAGTGTTAATAAAAAAATAAGTTGAAGTTTGATTAGAAATACGAAAATACCCAATATAAAATATATAAATAAACAAATTTGAGTTAAACTATTGATTTTTGTGCTTCTAGATCCCAGCTCTCTGCTGATATCTTCCCGCTTAAAGAAATCAACTCTTCCCATATTATTTATTGAAAATGCGAACGCAGAGATTTCAGCTCCCGCAAGTGACTCCCACACACAGCCAAGCTGCCAGCAGTATAAACCCCATACGAATAAGTGCTTTAATTGTGCCAATTACACAGCTCTGTTGTTTTTGTCAATTGTGTGACTTACTCATCAACAGCAGCCGACACAAAGCTTAGTTGCATGTGTGTATGTGTGCGCATTTGCAGTGATTGCGTCGGTGGCGGCGCTGCTGAGACCGCGTTGGCGGTGGAACTTGTCGATTATGTGGTACATCCGGTGCTAAGACATTAACTGTTGCGTATATGTAAGCACGAACGCTTACACATGGTCTGCACTACACAACTTGTAAGACACATAAGCAATTGGACTGCGGTTTTCGATGTCAATGTTGCATAATATTCAATTTATTTTCGTCTTAAAAAGCTCAGAAAGCTTACACTGTCTAACTTGGCATGCTTGTCGACTGACTTAATGGGTTTGCGATATATTTATGAAACACTATCTAAGGAACTTTGAGTATGTTTTTGGTTATTAGTGTCACCTGAAATCAGCAGCTTCTTCTATCTTCTCGGTCATGTACAGCAAATTCACGAAGTAAGAGATTTGGATAAGACCCTAGTATACCCAATATACACACTGTATGTACCCAGTATACCTAGTATACACAATATACCCAGTCTAGGGTCTTATCCATACCTCTTACTGGGTATACTAGGGACTTTGCCATACATAACCGGCAAGAGTATGCTCTTTATTTTAAAAGAGGTGACTTTGAATTAAACTATTCGGAACAAAATTTCCAAATTAGTAAATGAGTGGCTATGAAACACAGACCCTTCTCAGTATTTGTTGAAACTTTTAACCCCAAACATATAGGATTAAAGGGAGGAATTTCAACTCAGGCAAACACCTGTAGATGTATAAGTTACGATTCTATATATATAATCATTTTTGCGCTGACAAAATAGTCCATCATACGCGCCAAATAAGGAAAACAAAACTGCGGAAACTATTTGTCAACTTCAAAAACAGGTTTTCACCAATTCAATAGCCGGTCTGGCTTCAATTCGCAGAGTTCAAGTGTATGCACTAACAAACAAGCACAAACACTTCTTCAAACACAAACAAATGACTGTATGCCTTCCTCGCAGCACAGCGGCAAGCCTACGTACATACTAACGTCGCGCGGCAACGCGCCTGCGCAATATGCTCTTTGGTCTATGGCCAAAGTGCCAAGCATACGGCGGCAGTACGCCAACTCGCAACGCCAGCGCTTTATTGTCGCTGTTGTAGTTGTTGTACTTTATGCCATTTATGCAACCAATAGCCAACACCCATGCAACAGTGCAACGCGCGTTCAACAGTTTGTGTATTTTAATGCTTTTGCCATTTTATTGGCACGAAGGCGCTTGTGCTTGTGTGGCATGACTCATTGCTTGGCGAATTCACAACACAAGTTTTATGAATGGAAACAAAGTATGCCACTTCCACCGACGCCTCCATCATTTCATTGAGCACCAGTTACACCGCTGCCGGCGTCACCAATACTACGAACACTCCCACCGCGCTCTGTCGCGTAATATTTTCATGAATGGACGCGCCTCTGAACTCGCTTAGACAAAAGCGAAAAAGTTGAAAACAACAACACAGCACAGACGTTTGATTGTAAGCCTGTCCGTCCGTCCACTGGCCTGCGGTGTGGCACTCACTACCTCCAGCTCCAAATTTAGCGAAACGTCTGTACGTTCGGTTGTAGGCGCAAGCTGTGCTTTGCATACGTGAGCAGTCAGTCGAGTGAGCCCGTCGGGGCCGTGGAGTGTTTGGGGCACGTGGAGAGACTTAGAAAACCGGCTCCGATAAATTTTCATTCATAAAAAGGAGTCTATCACTTACATTTTATACACATTATGCTGGCACACTGCCGTATGGCTATACGTACTCGTGTGTGTGTGTGTGTATGTGAGTGAGTGCTGGGCTTAGAGCCGGTTGGAGCGCAACTCGTGCCATGAATTGCAAACAAGCTGCGCCGGCGGCTAATGAATTTCAATTACTTCAGCACCGTTTCCATGCGTTTTGTGATGAATGGATTTCCTTTTTCGGTTTTTGGTTTTACTACTTAGTTTCACTTTCAAATAGGCATTAGCCACAACAAAACTTGCCAACACCTGTAGTTAACAGCTATTATCAAGCGTTTAGATAGGAAGTGATAATAAATAAATAGTCGTGTTTTTCCGGTGCTGAACTCGATAAAATATTTAATACTCGTGTGTTCAACTGAATACACATTTTTTTTCTGCTTTAAATTTTGGGAATTAGTAACTCTTACCAGTGTTGTTGTTGTTGTAACGGAAGAAGAGATTCAAGAAATGGTGCCGAATTGCCAGTCTCTAGCCCGATAAAAATCCGGGTCCTTACACCCGACTGTCGTGGGAACGGACCCAAGCAGTGATCTATAGTGACGACTGCGAAGAGCTTTAGCAAAAGGTTAGAAAAATCGAAAAGGAAATAGTGTGACAAAGTTATCTTTACTTGCACCTACAACCAGAATACTTCAGTCTTATAGGTGTTAAGGATAGTTCCTACCAAAGGGTTCTTTAGACAATTATTTACCTTAGAATGGTAAAGGGTTTGCCCGGAAAGTAATAGGACAGATTTTCTTCCGCTGCGACTGTTCTTCGGTGCGTGGGCCAACCGACTGGATTCGGTAGACGGCGTTCCTGGCTAACGAACGAGCGGCTGGTCAGTTGTCTCCGAGCACCTGGTGAGTCAGGACAAATATTTTCGCGCGACGTGTTTCTGTGAGTGGTGCAAGCCGAAAATGCAACGTTCGGTAGAGCCGAGGTATGCGATTAAATTCTGTGTGAAGTTCGGTAAATCTGTAACACAGACGTTTAATATGATCAAGTAGGCTTACCCAGATGTTGCCTTAGAAAGAAGTGGTGGGTTTCGGTGGCAACAGCACTTTTTAGAGGGCCGGGAAGAGGTCGCTGATGAATGAGCAAATCCAAAGTGAAGACGTTCACCATGAATTTGTTCCTCCTGGACAAACCAACAACGCCAAGTTTTACGAGAAAATCAAGAGACTCAAACGAAGGATCAATCGGGTCTGACAAGACATCGTAGTCGATTGGAAGTGGGTGCCCAGAAAGAACGCCGGAGACCCGACAAAGTCAATTTAGTCGTGTCCGTCTATATGTACGCGAGCTAGTTCCACAGTTTTTGAGTTAGCGTTCTGCAATTTTGTCCAACCATACGTCCTTTCCCCCCCAAGAAGCTTCTAATTGGTAAGGACGGCCGACAGCACTACAAGATAGAGCCGCCATACAAACTGATCGATTTCAATCAAGTCTTTTTATGTGAATCTTTCTTATTTGATAAAAAAAAATCGTCACAAAATCAGGGATGTATTATTGTCCAAGGCAACGCTACATTCTCCGAACGTTTTGTGCAGATCGCCGACTTATTCAGGTTAATCGATTTGTTATCGTTTCTTCATACGATAAGAGGTTGAATAGAATGTGCGCAATCCCCATTATGCCCTACAAAGGTAAAACTAACATTTTTCTGCGATCCCTTTAAAATTCAAACCCATAGATAATATGATTGGAGATGAAAACAGGCATTACTAGTGACGGTCCGTGTGCAGTTACAGCAGGGATTCAAGGTAGAAAATTTTTTTGGCCAACTATCTTTCAATCTCCCGCATATATCCCTCCGTGGATCCGCCCCAGAGTTACACACAGGAAAGGTCTCAGGGACTCAAAAGTCCGGCTGCGAAAATCTTTTTTCAACCAATAGACGAGTTAGCAGAAGTCAAGCAATATTTTAATTATTATCTTAAAGCTGACCAGATGAATTTTTATTGGAGAGCATGGGAACCGCGATAAGAACTGGTAAGTAAGCCAGTATAAACTGAATACATTTAAGGCTATGTGAGATCAAAAATAGAAAGAAATAAAAAGTCATAAAACGAAAAAAATTTCATGCGCTGGCGCTCGAGATGCAAGTCTATGGCTTGTAGTGCGATATAAAAAACTTGTTGTTGTACTTGGTTGTAGTGAGACCGTGAATAGCCAACACAACTCCAGGAAAATTATAACAAACACATCACTCATCGGTTGTCCGCTACCAAATCTCATAAATAATGAACATAAACGCTCCTCGCCGCAAACCCTTTGAAGACATAATCACATTTCTCACACCAAAAGCCAGACCACATGAGGCTACACATTCGAAGACACTATGCTACATATCTACACATGTGTATGCATGTTTATGGGCTCGTTGCTGTGGGTTTATTCGGGTATGATATCATAAATTGAAATTTAAGTCACTAATTTTCCCTTGAATGTCCACCAACTTTGTTGGACTTTGTTGGTGGGCTTGTTAGCAGCATTGACTGTAATAAACCGTAAACGAAAACAGAACTAATAAAATCACCAAAAAGTTGGTTAACAGGCAAGCAGTGTACAATTAATATAACATTGTCTGCTTAGACCGCTGAGTGCAACGCGGAGGCAGCTCGCTGGCTAATCAGATGCGGCGAGAATAAATGAATGGAAATGGTGCGAGCAAAGATCGGGGCAAAAAGGAAAAATAATATAAGAACAACTGAAATTTAAACGGCAAATACGGCTGCAAACACTGCACTTACAAACCCACCACCACAACAACAACAACAGCTACGCATTAATATTCCTAAACGAGGCTAATAAAAACGCCGCACACTTTTCGGTCAACAAATCCCCCAAAATACCTGGTGGAGAATAGCGACCAAAGGTCCGCACTGTGTGCCTGTGTGACTGTGTGTGTGTGTGTCTGTGCGGGCAACGCAGCGCCATTGTCATGGTCACTGCGGCCAATGGACCACCACCGCTTGCGCTTGGGATTCATTTATTCCAAACGCCAACAAAGCGACAATGTGCCGTTGCACTCGTGTGTGCACGCCAGGGATACAGGCGCGCAGCTGTTACTCCACTCCGGTCGCGGAGGCTCTTTTGTGTTGGCCACACTTTGGCCCATTTTCTATATGCGACTGCACCGGTGTGTGTTTGTGTATATGTGTTGGCAACATAACACATGAATGTCGCTTGCTTCTTAAACATTTTGCTTAAATTTGGCTGTTGTTGCAACATGGCAACATGGCAACATACAACTCATGTGACCAGCGAACACAGGATCTCTCGCGAAGTGATTTTGTTTTTGTTGTTGTTGTTTTCAATGTTGCCATTGCCATCGGCGTTAAATTAAAGCATAACAACACGGATTCCCGCTGCTATTGGCCGCTGCCTCACAAATTAGATAAGCCTGCTGCTGCTGCGCATGCGCCTGCGCATTAACTAAACGCACTGCACTGGCATGTGGCATAATTGGACCTGACTGTGCAGCAGCTTATTATCGCCACGATTTACCGCGCTTCGCCTCTTTATCACCCTAATGGCACCCAAAAATGTCACACCGCTGCACCACTGCCGCACTCAAAGGCCTACCTTCGTGTTACCCCACCTCCCCGGTCTCATAAATTTACACTCTTTCGGTTGACCACAGCGCTTGCGCTGTTTTGGTACTTATTTGGTATCGGTGTCATCAACGTCACAGCACAGCGAGATTCACCGTTTTTGTATTTGAATTAAGTCGACGCGACATTGCTGTTGTTGTTGGTCTCGTTGTCACAGGGGCTTAGGTAAATCGCGCATGGGCGACTCAGCGCCGCACTCCAGCAGCTAGTTAGCATGTAAAGAGCTGGTGGCATTTTGACAGCAGAAGAAACAGAAGAAAAATGCCCAAAATAAGTGTCGAGGCACTAAAACTGATAGTAAAAAATTGGTGGAAATCTGTCACCGCGACGACGCGTGTGGCAGTGTTTTATTGAGTTGTCTTCCCATTTTATTCTTTTGATAATAAAAATTAAGTTTTACCTTTTAAAGGGGTTCGTGCGTCCGCATACATATGCGAGGCCATATCTATGGAAGTGCATTCTTCCCGCAGCCTGTTGCAGCTGAGTAATAAAGACATTAAAAGTTCCGACTTTACCTCCAGCGGCATGCTTCGGGTCCATTTCTAAAAGATACTCAATTATAGGAGTTTTTATTACAATCGCTTTGTTTAAAGTGTGTGAAATAGTTACTTATATGATTTGTGGTGGGTTGTAAGAAAATCTGCTCTGCGTGCAGTATCCTATGATACACATAAATACATTGTATATACAGAGCTACGTTATATATTCTTCATATCTTTTCCTTCTTTAACAACGCTTACGCAGTTATAGTCGAGTTAAAAACAACACGCCAGTCATTCTTCCTTTTCGCTATTTGGCCTATTCGAGATTCCAATACAACCATGTCCTTCTCAGCTCCATCGACTGCGGTACTCACCGTTTCCAACGCGCAAAGGACCACAAATCTTCCGAAAATCTTTTCACTCGAACGCGCCTAAGGCCTACTCATCAGATGAAGTCATTGTACATGCCATATAGGAGGACGGAAATGATGAGGGACTTATAGAGTTTGGCCTTTGTTCGTCGGTGGCGTACTTGACTTTTCAATTTCCTACTCAGTCCAAAGCAGCGCCTGTTGGCAATAATGATTCTGATTCGAAGATAGACGAAATTATCTACGTCTTCGAAGTTATGACTGTCAACAGTGACGTGCGACGTTCATTAATACATTTATTGAGAGAACAATTCAGTGAGTAGATAATTTCACGAGTTGGGCAGAAAATCATCGAAAATTGCACTCAATGGATGGACCACATAAGCCGTAGCCACAACGAGCCAACATTTGAAAGAGATAATTCTCAAAAGATAAAAGCCAAAGAATAAAAAATGGAAGTCCCTGGCGGTCAAATCTGGTGAATACGGTGGGTACTCTAACAAACCGAACTTTAATTCATGGACTTTGGCCATTGTCAAAATGCTCTTGTGGTACGGGGCATAGTCCTGATGAAAAGGATTTTTTCTTCAACTGGTTCAAAAGGTTGCAATAATACTCAGAATGAATTGTTTTACCAGTTTGCACACAATCCACAAACAATGCCATAACGTTCTTGGCCAATTTCCGGACACGAACTTGTTTCGAAGCCAAACAACCAGGTTCACACCACTCTTTACTCTTTTGTTTTGATCAGGATCAAGGTGTTGGACCCAAATCTCATCCATAGTGATGAATCAACGCACGAAATCCACTTTATCCTTTTTAAAACGCTCCAAATGTTGCTGAGAAAGTCGCATTCGAATGTATTTTTGTTCCATTGTTAGCGAATGGGGCACCCATTATGCACACAGCTTTCTAAAACCCTAATGAGATGTGCAGAGCCACTACTAAATCTCTCTCAGTCGATCTTTCAAAACCATATGCTGTATTTTGACTATGCTTTATGGTGTTGATGCGCTTTTTGGACGTCCTTCACGTGGATCGTCTTAAATTCAGCAACCCATCTTTCCACTGCTCTAATTGTAGGTGAACAATCATTACACACTTTCAACATTCGTTCGTGAATTTCTTTTGGTGCTACACCTTCCAACCTCGTTTTATCTGTCAGAACCGCCGATATCGGACAACTATAGCATATAGCTGCCATACAAACTGACCGATCAAACTCAAGTCTAAGTGTAGAAAACTTTTTACAAGATATCTTCACGAAATTTGGCATTCATTGTTCAGATCTTTTATACGAGAAAACACTCCTAAAGGGTATTATAGCTTCGGTGCAGTCGATATTAACGTTCTTCTTCTTTGTGCTGGTTTTACTTTTTAGCGTTTCAAATTTTTCGGTTTCATTTAATTTATTGGGTTTCCATATTAAAGTGTGTCGGTACAAAAACCGAAGAATGCTAGTTTTTATGAAAGCAAGTTAAAATTATTTAATCCCCAATTTTCTATTTAACACAAAAAAACGTCAAATAACCTCGAACTGCCATAAACAATGGACATAAATATTGAATACCATATTCGTACACTTCGCAAACCATTCTGAGAAGGTGAGTGCAGAAAAACGTTATGAATATTTGCACCGATCCACACAAACACACACACAAACACAAACACGGTGCTTACAATTACAGTTACGGGAGCAGCAATGTTTCAAAACAGTAGCCGATAATGACAAACGCCTACAAATTTTTTACAGGAAAAGCGAAATTATCGGATATCCGTTTTTTCGCACTGTCATCGTTAGGAAAATCCTTTTGCTTTCTTTTCAGTGCGCTGTCACAGTGCAACAGTGCCACAGTTGCAAAAAGCATATGGCAGCCGAAGGACAAAAGGATTAAGAGGACGCTGGGATTATCATTATTATCTCACTGCAACAATATGTCGGCATTGTTTGCTAAAAATATGTAAGTAAATTCGCAGCTATTGTTGCCGCTGGAATTTGCGATTTTCAGCCGAGCGCGCGGACCCGAACTGGTCAGTTGGCCAGCAAACATACGGCAGGCCCACGGCTTATTACGGTTGGTGTTGTTGTGCACTGACAAACAAACAAACACGCATATGAAATCTCCTACAATATATATAAATATAATATATATATATATATCTATATGTGCGTTTGCCATTGACATTTTAAGGATTATAATTGCAACAACTACGACAAAAAGAAGCAAACAGCCAAAGTGAGCGAAAAGCCGTTGGAATATTTTTCTGCTTATGTCACGAAAGATAAATGCATGCAGCATGCATTGTGCCAACAGCGTTGTCCAAAAAGGACATAAAGTTGCAAAATTTTTCGTGGAATTAAATTTGAATAACATTGAGTGGTTGGCATGCAAATTCCCCTGCAATGAAAAATCACAATTTTTCAGAGAAAATTGTAAAAAAAACGATTGTGTTTACGAAAGCATCGGATTTACGAAATTTACCCGAATAGCGGTAAACAAAAATGCCGTTCTCCTTTGTCTGAAATGAAATTCAAAATTTTTGGTTGACCGCTTTCCACCGAATCGCTATGAATGAGTCCGCATAAATACCAGAAATAAACAGAAAGTCCATAAGCACATTCGTTAGAACTAAAACCGAAACAGGCACAATATGGCTTTAATAGCTTGGGCCGGCTTGTTAGCTTGCCACTCATTTAGCCAAGCGGCACAAACGAATTTGTGGTTTTACGCTTTGATGACAGCAATCGCAGCGCCGACACACACGATTGGCCTCAAGCAATTTCAATCAAAAGCAGGTGCATTTCCGGTAAAAAGCCCTTAAACCTATGCAAATGTGTATGTATGGTAATATTGACTGGAATATTTAATATTTCAAAGTAATTTTTGGTGCACATTGCAGTATCGTCTGGTCAAAAAAATACTAAAGTTTCTCAAATTCTAAACCAATATATTCTGTAGCTTGCAAAATGGGCTCCTGAGCCAATAGAATTATGCCAAGGTTTAATTTAATTCTCCCAACTCGTATATTTGTTCTAAGCCTCGGCTTGGTTGGTTCACAGTGCCTGCAGCAGGTTGTGTTTGTTCGGTTTCGTCTTATTTTTGGTGCATCAATCAGTAGATTGTTGAGCAGTCTCGACTTCATATTCATTGACTCACATCTCGTCACCAGTAAAGTAGCGTTTGATGAATGTAACGTCCTAAAATCGAAGTCGTTTTTGGAAAAGATTTAGCTATTTTGATACAAGTCCAGAATTTGACGATTCGTTTGCTTGATGACGAGTTTCCAGACAGCAGACTACCACAAGAATATCAACCGTCAACCGAGTGGACCACTCAAGATGAACCCGCTTCAAAGCGTGGAAAAACACAAAAGTCGGTTGACAAAGTAATGACCTATGTATTTCGGGATCCGCAGGGATTATTTATTTATTATTATTTTTTTTTTTTTTTTGACTAACATGAAAAAATATTGACAGCGACTATTACATAAGCTTATTGGGCGGTTTGAAAGACGAAATCGCCGAAAAAACGCCCGCATTTGAAAAAAATAAACAAACTGCTGTTTCACAAAGACAATGCACCGGGTCACAAGACACTGAAAACGATGGCAAAAAACCACGAGTCGAACTTCGAATCGCTTCCGCATCCACCGTATTCTCCAGATCTGGCCACGGCGACTATTTCCTATTCTTAGAGCTCAAAATAAGGCTCGCTGTGAAGAAATTTTTAGTCGAATGAAAAAGTGATCGCCGAAACTGCGACCTATTTTGAAGCAAGGGTCCAATCGTACCACAAAACTAGTATCTAAAAGATGGAGAGTTGAATTAATCAGGGTTTTACGCTTGAAGGAAACTATGTTGAACAAAAAACACGAATCTTGCCAAACAAATTGTTTTTCTATTGGAGGCCGGTAACTTTTCAATCGATCTGTAACATAACGAGAAACGGAAGCAAACTGGAAAACTGCCCCAGCTAAGCTGATGATGCGGAAACTTTCGCAGAGCAATATTCCAAGAAAGGGCGCTAACTAAATATAATTCATCACACCACAGCCGAGTGCTCTGAGTGAGTCTACCATTCCCTTGCTTATTGCTTTTAGCGCTAAAACTCTTAAGGGTATAAAAAGTTTCCCACACACACATTGCTACAAAGAAAAATTCAGGAAAAACGTGGGTAAAAAGATTTCATTATTCGAACACATGAACCTGGAAACGAAATTCCTGAAAACAAGAAATGCTGCGCCAACAAAAAAATGTTACACAAATATCCCGGCAGTGCTGCAGCATGGGAGTTGCATTATTCGAATTTGAAGTATGCAAATGTGAAAGGCAAACAGGCGCACAAATGCCACACACACACACAGAAACACGCATTTACCGTAATACATATTTCTTAAAATAATTGAAAGTACACACAAAAACAAAACTTCGTTTGTTTGCTGCCACAACACATAGTCCGTAGGCGCACGAAATTTTCCCATCGACCTCGGCATGCAAGCAAATCCGAAAAGCATTGATATCAAAAGTCATTACGACGATTATGACACTTTTCCCACGTCCATTGACGCTTTGACTTGTTGGCCAAGACAAGCGACTCTTTGTGTATGTTCGTGTGCGATGGTGTGTGCGTTCGATTGCACTCGCTTGCTTATTTCCCACCGCTTGCGGCACTTGTCACGCTGCTAATCCACGGCCCGTATTACGGGGCACACACGCTACCGTCCGAGCGCTTCAAGCTGTGCGGCTTGCTCTTGGGCTCTCCACTCGCCACTATCCACTCTTTCGGCAAACGCTGCTCGGCTACTGCTGCCGCTTACTTCCAATATTTACACAACACTCAACGCCCATTGAGCGCGGCTGAGCCCCAATCGAGGGCTACATATGCAGCGCGATGCACAATAAACCCGTACCTCCAACACTTAGCCAGCGTTAAGCCGCTCAACGGTGTTTTAGTTTTGCTGCAATACAGGTGAACCTATGCATTCACATGTATGTGCGTGTGTAGGCACTTAGCTTGCATTTGATCTGGTTTTGAATGCTTTGTCGCTGTCGCTGTCGCTCGAAAATTCCTTTTTCTACCAAAAACACTTTTTGCCTTCGTCATATTTGTTGTTTCGATTTTATTTACCTCCATTGTTGTTGTACACTGCGTTTTATTGTAACGCGTGTGAATAACTCAATTTCGTGTGGGCGCCCAAGTGCGGCGGCTCAGAGTTAAGCGATTTTTCATAAATTCATGTCACTCATTTAGTTGCTTTGACGAAGCCACACTCACACACAAACACACACACGCACATACACATGCACATATGTTTTCAGTAAAGTTCAAACGCTGAGAAATCAAAGCGAAGGAAAACATTTCTTATTGTTTGCGCTTGGAATTCTTCGAAAACTTGGCAGTAAAGCCCACAAAAGCGCTGTGGGAACATTTTCATTGGCAACAGAAGCTGCCGCAGACTCACACACACGGACTCACCGTTGGTGTTTATTGCTCGGTTAAATATTTTGACATTTGGAATTCATCTATTATACTATGGATGATTTTTATTTAATAATATAAATGCAACGAGAAAAGAAATATATTTGGTTAATAAGCCACGGACCGTGGGTGTGAATTCTGACTCTTTCTTGGCTTTGGTTTTCTATGAGATGAAATGAAAGCTTTATTAATTTACATTGTTTCTGAAACCAATTGGCAGGAATACAAAAGTGTTGTCGTGAAAAGCAGATACATGTTTTGCTGTGGAGAATTTACTACTTCAAGAAAAAACAATTAAGAATTGGTTTAAAGAAGTCCGTCCTAGACTGGTCTCATCTTTTCAACCCACAAAGATTCAGGTGTGATCAGCCAAACCGGACTTTTGTAAACTTTTTACAAATTTTCATATTATTTCCTTTCAATTTTCCTCTTTTCATGATCGGATTGGCAAAGAGAAAATGTCGATCTGCGATTTTCGAGTAAAGGTAAAACGAAAGAAAGCTGAAGCTGGTGAATATGGTGATTGATCGACGGTATTACAAAGCCCGAATCTTATATTATCAGGGGCTGATACCTCAACCCAAAACTAGTATTTTAGGACTACATAGTATGGCGTTACAATAACAGAAAGCTGACATGGTTATGTAAAGTTATAATTGGCAAAGGAACGTAAGGAAAAACAATGTAAATGCTTGTAAAACTCAAAAACTTCATAGGAAATAATTATCGATTTCTATAACCAAACAGTAAATAATAAATAGCTGTTATTCTATATAAAGAGTGATCCATTTCGAGGTTCCCTATATTTTTAAAGAAAACACTCAGAAACTTCAAATTTAATGGGAAATGTTTATTATCATTCGAAAAACATTCATATTCCCACAGGAAAAAGTCTAACGGTATTACATAACATGACCTTGGTTGTCAAAATGTGAAATTAACTGCTCACCGAAGTGCTCTTTCAATAAATCCATTGATTGATGTGATGTGTGGGAAGTGGCGCCCAAACCAAATGTCGCCGAGATCACGTGCTTCAATTTCCGGCATCAAATAGTCGATTATCATGTCGCAATAACGGACGCCATTCACGGTCATGTTCTCACCGGCATCCGGCAAAAAACCGTTGTTTTTTTGATTGACATGGCCGCTCTAGAATCTCTTCAGGTTGTTCTTTGTCCCAAAAGTGGCAATTTTTCTGGGGAGGTCGACCGGCATCTGTTTTTGTACAAGCTGTATTTTGTACGCTTTCAATTTAAGATGTTGACGTAAAATGCCCAAGTCGTTCCATATGTCATTCCGAGTTGCTGCGAACAGCACCAAATCGCCTCTCCACGATCTTCGTGTACACTCTCAGCAGTATACCAGATACATATTTTCTTCACTGCGTACTGGGCGTGGTCTATTTGGACGAATATTATCCAATAATGAATGCTGGGTCTCCATGATAGGTGATGGTGTTGCGAAACAAAATCTTTACACAACGTGAATTTTCGTAATAAAGTTGAACGATTGGTAAACATTGTTCAGATTTACCTAAGTCTTTCCACGATGAAATGTCAAACAACACTGAACAAAAAGAACATGACAGTTCTCTCTTGGAAAAGTACCTATGCTTGGATCACCTGTTATTTTCATATTTATAGAAGCACAAATGTTTGTGTTGACAGAGTATCAGAGGCTAAGATCATCAAGTACATAGATCACAGATGTAGATTGGGCATGGTGAAATTACTCAAATAGAGACTAAGACAGCCTTCAACATTATTCTCCACTTATTTTTCATATATGTGGAAACGTAGGGATGCCGACCTTGGTTAGGTAGCTGTTCACAAGGAAGGTGGTGTAAGCTGGGGCTTTGTCGTGGTGCAACTTCAAATCGGCGGGGATGCCTTGTCGGACCCAATTGACTCTTCGTTTGAGTCTCTTGAAGACTTCCTTGGCGTTGCGGTTTGTCCAGGAGGAACAAATTCATGGTGGACGATGCTTTTGATGTCAAAAAAAGACAATAAGCATCGTTCTCACTTTGGACTTGCTCATTTTTCCCTTTTTTGGGCGAGGAGACTCCGGCGTGCGCCACTCGGAAGATTGACTCTTTGTCTCGGGATCATAATAAAAGATCCATGACTCGTCAGCTGTGATTACGTAATTCAAAATTTACCGAGTATCACAACGAACCAGCCGCTCGTTCGTTGGGTAAGTATGCCCTCTACCGAATCCAGCCGGTGCGTGCACGCTGCAAGGTACAGTCGCGGCGGAAGGAAATATTATAAATAATATCCTATTACTATCCGGACAAACCCTGTACATAGGAAGAAGTTGTACTTAACTGATTTGCGGAGAAAATTTTAAGTTCTATCTTGTTATTGCCTGCTCTTTCTGAATATTTATTATATCGCTTTGCTAATGTTGGTCTATATATTTTGTAAAAAATGACCATTTTAATGGGCATTTTTTCGAAAATGTATATATTTGTTTGTAGGTTACGTTTTCCGAGGTTTTATTATTTTTTATGGCGAATAGTTTTGATATTTATAAAATATATATATAACCTCTCAGGCTCAAAAGAAAAATCAAACAAATCAAACTGCATGTCTTCTCACCACAACAACACAAGTGATTTGTCCAATCTAAAGGCGAATCACTCACGCGAAACCAAATAAAACAAAGCGGATCAGGGATAAACTTGCGGTTTAAAGGGATAAAAATAATTGCCATAAAATTGGGCTGACCCGACACCGAAATCGGCAGGAACAAAGCAACCAATGCAGTGGAGACAACCACACACTCACACACATACATATATATGCTCCCGCATTGACAATCAAAAGAAATGGATAAATACTGATACACAAATAAATAAAATGAAACTAAAAACAGAAAATTAACCGTATGTTTCATGTATGCATGAATGTGTATAAAAAGAACGAAATAAGTGAAAACAATTAGAGCACAGGCGAGTTAATTGTCCTTTGTGCTCCTGCAGCCAAAGGCTTTGCGTGCGCCGCTGCCAAATCACGCACACCAGATTATCCTGCTAAGCGAAGACGAGATGCTGAAGGCAGCACAACACACCGCACACACATACACACATGCGCTCTATGGGAGACAAGCGCCGACAGTCGATCACTCCTTCCATCAGCTTGCCGTACAACAAAACACGCCGCCAGTGAATGCCGAGAGCTGTCGAGCGGAGAAAGCAGCAGTGAGCCAGCGACAATGGTGACTAAATGCAACAGCAGCAACAACAATGCTGATCGAATTTGAATTGTTTCACGATTGGATTTGAGCCGATTTCATGCTCCAACAGCCGCAACTGTGGCAAACGTATGCTAATGTGCACAAACAACTTGAGGACAGTCGTCCGAGGACCCGTCTGTGTGCTGGTATGGACATGCTTTGCGCTAATTTCAGCTATTAATGGCACAAATGGTTGCACTAATTTTCGCAAATCCACTTTTGAACACTTAGAAAACAATAAGATTTTCGTATTTTGTAGATTCTTTGCCTGTGTTCCCGACAAACGGCCGCTAAGGCCAGCTACTTG
The DNA here is from genome assembly GCA_037783105.1 of Bactrocera zonata. NCBI lineage: Eukaryota > Metazoa > Arthropoda > Insecta > Diptera > Tephritidae > Bactrocera > Bactrocera zonata. The sequence goes on from JBAWJQ010003926.1 coordinate 73,826, forward strand.
AAAGGACATTTTACACTCATTAGCTTTCGGTTTATTTTTAATTTCCATAATCTACTTTCGCAAGATAAAAGTAGATCGGATATGCTTCTGGAAGACAAAGAAGGTGCAAAGCGGGTAATTTGCATACCAATTAGTGCGATTGTCGAAGATTGCAGTTAATGCTGTTGGATAATGTTTGGTGATCTCTTGTAAGATCAGCATTTAGAATTTGCTGCATCTGTAAGTGTATTTTAGAAAAACTCAAGCGGGTTATGTCCGGCGCTTATTGCAAGAGAACAAGCGCTCCGTATTCCAAATCTTGGCGAAGTTTCGGAGGGATGAAGACGAGCACAACAAAATCCTAAAATCAAAATATTTTTCGTATTTCAACTTCCCGCTAACAAATCGGCAGTACAAAGTGTAAGCCAGCACTTTCCAAGCCAATTAAATGTCAATCGTCTAAATAGTTGCTGCCTACAACTCAATGATGGCTCGACGCAGTGATTACACGGTAGAAACTATACCCACACCATTAGCATCCTTTCAAGGCGTCGCGGCGTCGGCATCCTTTGTTCGGCTATTTAAGTCAATTAAAGTGGCGCTTCACGCAAATAAATGGCCCATCAAATAGCGCTTGAAGTGTTCTCTGCACTCAATTCCCTCAATTTAGAACTATAATGCCCGATTAACCATCCGCACTCACTCACCAACACACAGCGAACGCCAATCATCGGCGTTGTTAAGCATTTCGACATTTCAGCAAGTCGAAGACGGGCCGCCTTTAATACGCTGGCGGTCATTTCGATGGCGTAACTCCCGCAAACGATATCTTAACTCAATAAAACGAAATAAAGGACCACTCAAGTGGCAATAACTCAACACACACACGCACCCTCGTACATTTGTATGTACATATGCCTTGCTTGACGCAGAAATTCATCATTCCATAAAGCAATCAAGCAATGTTTGGATGCTCGCCACCAACTTTGAGCCATTCATTGATGCCGCGGGTTGGGAACCCATCATTACAGGCACGCCTGATTTCGTGTTGCCACGGCTGTGCTGCCGCGCCGCTTAAGCGCCGGCCCAAAACGCCCACCGCCGCACACCAAATGCACACACACACACACATATGGCGTTCAAAGATGTGCATACCTACCTTTTTTAGGTACGAAATACAATAGTTGTTGCAGCTAATGTTGTTGCCGAAAGCGTCCGCACCTATCACGTTGTCCCGGTGCTGTCTTCTGCTGGTCGCTCTGCTCTGCGTGCAGAATTGTAGGCGTTTTGACGGCTATTTTGTTGCTGCTCGTTTTTCTTATATATTTACATACATATTCATATATATTTTAAAACATATGAGTGCGTGTGGTTGTTGCTGTTGTTATCCTTGGTGCTGTGTTATGATTTAATGCCAACAATGTGTTGCTTGCGCCGGCAACACAGTCCCCAGCTCCGAGTGCAAGCACTCATTAATTTCTTCGTCTTTGCCTTTAATCGACTAGCTCGGTGGCCTCTCTCTGCGCTCTACTCCTTCAATTACCTTAGACCGTCCTCCCAGCGAGTTTGCGTGATTGTGTTGCAAACTGTGATAATTACATGTTAATTGTTTAATTTAGGATTATGCTTGATTACCTCACAGTTTTCTCTGATTCGAATTGTTTCAAGTTGCCGAAGCATTTCCAGAGAAATTGATGCAGTAAAAGAGTGTGAGTGTGGCTTAACCGTATTGTATTTAAATTTGTATGTTCCCCAATTAAGTCATAACTACGCGGATCTTGTAAGTAATATATGTGTATATGTATTCATATATGACATCTGTGAAATCGGAATGCTAGGTTCACCCGAATATTTGAAAGTGATTCTTTGTTACGACATATGGCTTGTGGTTTCATTGCAATGTATTTGCTTTCTTCTACATAAATCATTTGGTTCTAGAAATATTCAATCCTTGTTTCCCACTTGGATCTTGAAGCAAAAAATATAAAAATACTAGTTTAATCTAACTTACTTTACTTTCTCAAAATGCTCGTAACCTCAAGCATCAGAACACGACCTCTAAACCGTGTAACATCGATCAATATGGTAAACTTTAATAGCTACTCTAAATACCAGGAAAACCGGGTGAGATTATATGGTTATATTTATTTTGTTAAATTTTGCGAGACATTTGACACAGAATATGTAGTATGTCGCTCTTCAACGAATGTCAGATATAAGCACAAATGAAATGTCGTTGACAATTGAACCCTATATTTTTCCATTTCATGAGCGTAATTTTAGAATTTTGGGGTTCCAATGAGGTTTTAATGAGGTTGCAACAGATCGTTCTCGAAACTTCGTCTCCCTACACATCCTTAGGTGTTCAATGGAATTGAAGTCTATGTCGGTGTGGCAGCACTTTTCCACGTTTCACAACAGCCATTCTTTAACCACTAAAACATAATGCTTCGACTTGTTTTCCTGAATAAAGCAGTGGTAACCAATTTAATTGCGTTAACTGCTGACGGAACCAAATTATTTTTAAATAATCCTTATTAGTGCCTTGTTTATACAACGCCAACGTCATTTGCTTCCATTGCACCACTGATGGCAATGCATCCTCCTCCATGTTGACAGTCTTTCAGAATCACAAAATTCCTTATCATTAAAAATTTGCCAGAAAACCTATGAAGAATGCAGTATGCGATGGTACATTATCGTGGTGCAAAAACTAAGAGTTGTCTGCTCATAATTCCGGCTTCTTTTTACGAACAGCTTCGCATAAACAACACTCAAATAGTATTCCTTGTCGACAGTTTTTCCGGTCGAAAGGAATTCGAAGTGTACAACACCACGATAATCGAAGAAAACTGTCAACATAACCTTGATTTTTGACCTGCTTTGACGTGTTTTTTCGGCTTCTGTTCACCTTTGCCACGTTATTCGGCCGATTAATCGTCTGTTTTAAGACTCATAGCCAGAAATAATACGCTTCATGACAACATAGTATTGTTTCACTGTTATTTCGGAAAAACTCAGTGATTTTGGCACCAATCTAGCTTTCACTTTTCTTAGGCTCAAATAATTTTTCAAAATGGTTTTCACTGCTTCTTCCGATATTCCAACGATCCCAGTAAGATCTCTGACTGTTAATAGTCGATTCACCAAGTACAAACTCTTTTATTTGATTGACGTGTTGATCATCAGTTGATGCTGATGGCCGTCCTGGAAATGGTTCGTCGCCAACCTGTCAGTTGTCACTGACAGTCACACTAACCTAAAAATAATATTTCGACGAATGAGTTTTCGCACGAATTTTAAACTAAAAAGTATTAATATTTTTTGCCTACAGTCTAATGATTCTGATGAATTTTGAACTGGAAAAGTGTGGTTAGAACATCATTACATATAAGAGCTTCATAGATTGAAAGCAAAATTCTGTTATTATCAAAGCATAAGTAAGTCAATCAAAGTAAGTCAGTTATTCAAGTTTACCTGGAGAATTGCCGTTTGAAGACACTTGCTCAAAATATGTAACCGTGAAATGGTTCCAATCAAAGCAATTGAACTCAAATAACTTCTAAGCTGCCGGTGTTGCCTTTTAATAATATTTGAGGTTAGGCACAAACGACTTCACTGAAAATTGATGATTAACGACAAAACTCGAAGAAAATGTACACGTATTTATATATGTATAGTATGTACTACAAACATATTAACATTATCCTTACACACATATGCCACTGTATGCATGCTTATATATATACATATTTACGTTTACATAAATATTTAATCATAAAGGTCTAATAATTGAAATTCTTTGCAGTTTTGAAAATTCTATGAATTACCAGAAAACGATTAAAGCCTCTTCCGTCTGCTACTCCGGTTATCTCATTGCTTCCATACACGGCCGGTCACATTTTCCATATGTGTGTGTATGCACGAGCAAGCGTTATCACATTTGTCAAGGATATTATCAGAAACGTAATAAAAATGTTATTTTTATTAAACCTCAGTCTTTTTTTGTTTTTGGCTTTCCACGACAATCAAAAACCGCACGTCTGCGGCGCTTGAGGCAACCGAAGCGAGGAGTCGTCGGTAGTCATACGGTTGACATTTTACGCATGTTAACTGCATGACGCCGACTGCCGTCACAGTATAGGGGACACATGTTTGTTGGGGAAGAGCGCAAGCGCAACAAATGGTCGAGTGTGCTGCTGTGGTCACTTGGACAAATGCCACACAGCAAGGAGCTGCGCATGCGTGGTGCCAATATGCATGGAATAGATGGTAGAGGGGAGCAGCTGTTGCGCCAACGAAATTGAAATAGTGAAAGTGAAAAATAGAAAAGTGAGGTGAAGTGCCGTGCAACAAATTAAGAAAAACAGCACAGAGAATAAGAGCGAGCAAAATTCAAATTAAAATTGTTCGTGAGTTTGTAGAGCGATCATGTAAACCGAAGGATCTGCTACTCATCCTTGCAGCATGCAGCATGCGTGGCAAGTACACAATAGGTGTGAGGGCGAAAGTGGCACAGCCGCTCGGCACGCCAATGTGTCAGTTGTCAGTCACTAATGGAACTTCTGTCAGATTTCAGCGGTGGCCGTTGGTGCGACAGTTGCTTGACGGTGGCGTGTGGCTCGAAATGTGTAGCGTGGAGAGAAACATTTGTTTTTCTTTAATTTTCACTTTTCACTTGGAGATTGCAAGAAAGGTTGCGCAACTAGAAGTTCAGATATACATATATGCGAGAAGGCACAAGTACCCTGCGAGAATGAAATGGTGTTTTGTCAGAACCTCTTCAATAAGAAGGCAATTTATTCTTACATAATCACATAGAGCTACTTTAATAGTCAAACTTTCCCATAGAAAGAAAAAGTAGATATTATCTTGAAAGATGTCATTAAGTTGCAATTTTTATCTGTCTGTTTAACACGTAAGGCAAGCCGAAATATCTCCTGTCATCAAACAAATAGTCGTCGCACTCGCGACCAGGCTCCCACGTCACTGTTGACAGTCATAACTTCGAAGTCGTAGATAATTTCGTCTATCTTGGAACCAGCATCAACACCAACAACAACGCCAGCCTCGAAATCTAACGCAGAATAACTCTTGCCAATAGGTGCTACTTCGGACTGAGTAGGCAGTCTCCGGACGAACAAAACCAAGCTCTTCAAGTCACTCATTATTTCCGTCCTGCTAAACGGTGCAGAGGCATGGCCTATGACAACATCTGATGGGTCGGCCTTGTCAGAAAGAGAAGAGAGAAGGTTCTGCGAAAGATTTATGATCCTTTGCGCGTTAGCCACGACAAATATCGCATTCGATGGAGCGATGAGCTCTACGAGACATACGACGACACTGTCATAGTTCAGCGAATCAAAAGACAGCGGCTCCGCTGGCTAGGTCATGTCGTACGTATAGACGAAAACACTCCAGCTCTGAAAGTATTCGACGCAATAACCGCCGGGGTAAGCAGAGAAAGAGGAAGACTTCCACTCCGTTGAAAAAGCAGGTAGAGAAGGACCTGACTTCGCTGGGAATCTCCAATTGGCGCCGCGTTTCGAAAAGAAGAAACGACTGGCTCATAAAGCTGAGAATAAGTAAATTTTCCCAATCAAGTAAAAGTTGTCAGATAAATGTTTAACGCCTGAAATTTCCTACAGACCACCATCTCATAAATAAAAGTGAAAATGAGAAACACTTTTCATTAATTTGTAAAATTAATTTGCTTGATTTTTCATCCTTAACCACCGAACAAAGCAAAAAAATGTGCGTGCGCACCTTCGCAGAGCCGTCGAGTAGCCTGCGTGGTCCACAGCGGCAGCAAGAAGAATGGCCCTTGGCGGCAAGCCAACCCGAGAGTAGAGAACATGTGTTGCGTGAACAAGCGTACAAGGATCGGCTGCTGGTGCTGCTGTCTCTTCTTCTCCTCTATTTTGTTATTTTATACAAATACTTTGACGCTTTGTTTGTGGTTGTTGTTGTTGCTGCTTGTTTGGGTCAATGATGCGGCAACAAAATTTTGCAATTTATTAAAAACGATTATGAGTTTTGACGCGTGTGCTGCTTCTTGCTTTGCTAATGATGTAGCGAGACGAAGTCGATGGCGTGGCAATTGGCGATGTGGCACATATGGCGTGAATATACAGGAATGCCCTCACTCCACTGCCGGATTGTTTGGACCGCGTTGTTAACTATTTGTTCACATGTCGACGCTGTTGTTGTTGCTTGTAGCTGGTGCTACGCAATTTATTTGAATAAGAAATTGGGAAAAAGAATCGAAATTCCTCGATCCACGTGCAGACGAACACAATTAAATTAATTCGGTACTGAATCATCTATTTATTAACAAGAAATATTCACTTTCCTTTGTATGCTTATTTAGCTAGAGAGACGCGTGGCTCGCGCAGATCGGCAACAGATGTTCACAATGGCTCTTCCAACACATGCCAAAATGAAGATCTGCCAGCAGCCAAGTCTTGCGGGGGCATATAGAGCTTCGACTTCTAAATTGCTTAGCGATAGTTCGCTATGAATTTGGAGGGCACCAACCCAGACATGCGGAAACTGAGGTTACTTCAGCGTAAGTTGCGATGGCAGCGTACTGTCTCAATGACAATTGCAAAGGAATGTACTTAGACCTTAATTTTTACATGGTTGACTGAAGCTTCTGCGAAAATTATAGCTGTTCATAGAACGAGTGCAGGGTGCTCAAAAATTCGGTTATTCTAGTTGAATTGAGTTCAATAATGAAATCATGAAATCGTGAAAATGGGTTTACGCCTGGCAAAGAGATGGCTCGGTATGGCTGAATTGAACACCAACCCTTCAAAAATTATCATCGTTCCATTTACTAAGAAAAGATCCTTGTCGAACCTTGGGAGTTTAACCCTTAGAAAAAGAGTTAGAGTTGACTAATGACGTCAAATATCTGGGTCTCATGTTGGACTCCACCATACGTAAATGTGGATCTGATCAGCAAAAGCATTATTGGTGTGAAAAAGCCTAGCTGGTAAATCCTAGAGCTGCAAGCCAAGAACTGTCAGGTAGATGTACACCATTATCGTAGGACCGATTGTTATGTCTGGAGCCGTGGCATGGGCTTCGGTTTCGGTAGGACTTCAAGTATGAAACTGCAAGGACTTGGACTTCAAGTATGAAACTGCAAAGCCTTGCTTGCGTCATCCGGTGCAATGCGTACACACCCAATGGCTGCATTAGAAGTCATGATGGAACTCACACTACTCTACCTAGTAATCAATCAAACAGTAAAACACACGTGCATAAAGTCTTATGATGAAACCCCACTGGTTCTTCTCCCGAAAAAGAGCATTACCAAAAACATAAACGTGCCAAAAAATTTAAAGATACCCTCGGTGGTAAGGCTGAATGAAGTAACTTCACGCTTGACCTACAGCTAAGTAGAATCACTATTAGGGAGTTAACTCCAAAACGACGTAAGGCAATGGTGCGAGCATCGCAGGGCCGCGTACCAAACTTTCCATACCATTGGGAAGTTTTCCGAGTATTTTTCAAACAGAAGGCTTTGCTAAAAGTCAGCGATCCAATGCTGTCGCAATGAAAGTATCGCTAAACTCAGTGATAGTCAAATGGCACTTAAGACGAAGTCAGCTTACGAGTTTATATCGCTCTCATTGCGGAAGTGCATAAAACGGCTAAATAGCCTACTGCTCGCAACCTAGTGGAAAAATCACGCTGCCAGGTCACAAAGATGTAGCCGGGAACGAAATGGCTGCCGAGCTTGCTTGCTCTGCAGCTGCTTCTAGATGGTAGGACCGGAACTCTGGATTGCGGCTGGCGCCCATCACATAAAGAATGTGCTCCGGAAGAAAAAGAAAGTGCGTAGGAAAGGGTACTGGGAAGGCAAATTTGGTAATACGTGGTTACAACCTCAAGAGGTTTAAAAATGTAATCAAACTTCCGAGGGAAAAATTCCGGCTACTTGTGGCATTATGTACTAGACATGTAGGCTCAAGACTGCCGGTTATGCGACGTGGAGTCGGATACTTCTGACTACCTAGTGCTAGACTACTCGACAGTCAGGAGACGTAGGATCATATTATTATGCAAGGGAATTGCGGAATTCCAAAAATAAATTCCGTTCTAAAGCAGCAAGTTCTATACTAAAGGCCAACAAAGATCGTATAACTATTGTTAACTAATAAATTAATCATTATTTATTAGTTTTTAAGTAAATTAAAGTTTGTAGTGCCAATGCAATAAGTTCATATGTTTTCTAATTTCAAAAGGCCGACCAAAACTCTAAGCAAAGAAACACTTGTTACGCATTGTGACGTCCAATCAATTCACCAGAATGCCAATAACAACATGATATCTATATGCGCACACATACAAATTACAACAATAACAACAACTTTGATCATTTCTTCATGCTTTTTTTCAATTTTAACACCTTCATATCGAATCTTCGAAAACACTTTTAACAACCATAAATGTACCGTAAGTTATAAATATTATGATCATATAAAATCGTAAAAATTGAAACATCACTCCCTCTCTTAAGAACACACGCACACCAGCACGCCATATGTATCGCATTGCTGCCGCCGAATGAAGTTGTAAGCCACTGGCGGAGGCAATAAACCAGCATCTAATGCCATCATTGCGATTCATAACGCACATAAATACGAAGCGAACAATGGCAGCAACAATAAAAAACGGCCCGAAACATTAACGATAATGATCTTGTCAATTTGACCTGCCTTTCTCTCGGCCATATATCACTTCACTTGTTGTTGTGGTGTGTTTGTTGCATTACGATGCGGCTGTTGCTGTTACTATTGCTTTTGTTGTTGCTACTACACAGATATCTGCGTGAGATAATGCTTGTGTAACTGTTATTCTCCGCTTTCGTCGATCATCTCGGGCTCGAATTCTCACACTTTTCCCTCAGATGGTACGCTGCTGGCATTAGCACCGCTGCTGCATTCGAAATACTTTCTCTCGTATATTTCCGAGCAGTGTAAGAAACGATCGATCGATCGCTCGATTATATGCGATCAGTGTGTAATCTGGTGTTTTGCCATATTAAATTCATGTCCTTATCGCGGTCACGAGATTTCTACTTCGTATGTATGCTGAAACCATGTGGATACTGCTAGTTGTGGGCATTGTGTTGGGCATATTAAGTGGCATAATCGTTTTTCGTGACACTGCGATCGCACACGCACTCTCACATACCTCTTGGTATGGAAAATATTATCCCGAGTTGTGGCCACTGACATTTACGATGATGTCTCAATTTTCACCTTCGCTACTTCTTCGAATTGGAAGGTGAGAGCTCCATCCTTGCTACAAAATTTACAGTTACTTAGTTTGTGTGGCTTCCTTTTTAATAGGAAAAGGATTATGTAAGTTGGTGTTAGATTATTATAAATTATGCGACTCACATTTATTTCGGTTGAAAACTCCTCCACCAGCAGCTCGTTTGGAATATAAGTTAAATTTGTTACTTAGAGGTGTTAAGGGTTTCCAGATTTTTAGTTTATACTTTTATTCATAAAAAGATTAGAAGTGTTAACCAACATTCGCATGAACTTTCTTAAATAATAAATCTGAATCAACCCAAGGTTTTCAGGAATAATTTATGGTGGTAATATCTTAAGTCGGTTTAACTTCGGGTGTCCGTTTTGATGTCTTCTAAAAACGTTGGGCATATTATTGTGTCCTATTTTATGACAATTGAAATAGTCAGAGTCTTTCTATACTCTTCAAAATAATTTTAAGAATCTAATTCATGTGTTATTTTAAAGGGTGATCCATCTCGAAGAAAAAACACAGAAGTTTCAAATTTAATGGGGAATGTTCATTATCATTCTAAAGAACATTCTTTGCCATTTTTTTTTGGACGATTATCTCTTTCAAATGTTGGCCGCGGCTACGTCTCAGATGATCGATACGTGGAGTCCAATTTTCGATGACTCTTTCGAGCATTTCGACTGATAACTGGCGAATGGCAGGTGTGATGTTTTGCTCCAAAACCGGAATCGAAGCGGGATTGTCCGCATATACTTTAAACTTTACACATCCCTTCAAGAAAAAGTCGAACGGTGTGATATCACACCATCTTGATGCCCAATTGACCGGCCAAAACGTGAAATTATCTGGTCATCAAAGTCTTCTCTTAATAAATCCATTGATTGATGTGATGTTTGGGAAGTGGCGCCGTCTTTTTGAAACTAAACCTCACGAGCTGCAATCTCAGTCATCAAATAGTCGATTATCATGGCGCGGTAACGGTCGCCATTGACGGTTACGTTCTCAGCGGCATCATTTTTGAAGAAATTTGGACCGATGATTCCACCGACCCACAAATCACACCAAACCATTTTTTTTTTCTGGATGAACTGGCATTTCTTAAATCCTTCGTCCCAAATACGGCAATTTTACTTGTTTACATACCCATTGAGACAGAAAGGGGCCTCATCGATGAACCAAATTTGGCTCGAAAACGTCGGATCTTCTTGGAACTTATTAAGAGCCCAGAGCAAAGCGATGTCGCTTGGGAAGGTCGAGCAGCTTTAGTTTTTGCATAAACTGTATTTTGTAGGCTTTCAATTCTCGACGTAAAATACGCCAAGTCATTCCATACGTGAGTCCGAGTTGCTGGGAACAGTGCCGAATCCACTATTTCATGGGTTTACGGTTACTACCAGCCCATTTTGAAGGAAAAACTTAAATCTAATTAAATTTTTCACACATTTTAAAAGCAATTAAAACATGCACAGAATTCCGTATTTTTACATATAATCGTATACACTCATAATTATTAAAGGGTAACACAAAGAATTCAAGCAATTTTGTTTGAAGACCGTGTGTACTAATTATTTCTCCTCACTAAATCTGAAACAAAGGAATTCCAAAATAAAAATTTCTGCAAACAACTTGGTCGCGCTAACTCCACCTCTTGGCGAGCCGCAAGTTTAGTCGAGCTCCTTGCCGCAAAGCATCTGTTGCGCGCATTATAAGCACGCGCGGTTGACTCCTGCGCTGTTAAGTAACCTATTGGTGAAGGAATTAACTCATTAACGCCGCTAAACAGCCGAAGTAGCGCGCTGCGAACAGCCCCGAGCCAACCCACCAGCACCACCCACTTTGCGCTTCGCAGGCACGGCGCTAACACACACTCGCAGAGCATACATGTGAGGGGTCTGTTCGTTATAGGTTCTGCGTATGCGGACACGACGGTCGGGCGAGCTAATTGCCGAGTTACCTACACGGCTCCGCTAATTAAGCAAAGCAAAGAAATTAAATTAAAAATGCAAATAAAACACAAAACAATGCACCACAGCTGTGTGTGTGAAGGCGTTTAGGACACGCTGCGCCAAACCGCCAAAACAAAAGGCGCACCACAACCAACACCACACTACACCGCACCGCGCCGAAAATGGGCGAGCTTTCGGTTTGCAACATCAACACACTTTTAATTAAGCGCAAAACATGTTGCGGTCGTACAACAAAAACACGCACAACAACAACATTCAAGTACAATACGTTGAGGGCTGAGGCTTTGGAGTAGGAGCTGGCATCGGTGAGCCTACACCTCAGCCAATACTCGCCTCGTTGAGGGGCGTTACCAAGGTGTGTTGGGCGATGGCTCGGCGCAGGGTTGCCGAAACTACCTGTACGTATGTATATACATTATGTATATTATATTTGTAGCTGCAAATGAGCACTTGTCAGACTTTGCAAAATTAGTTAAGTTGCAAGGATTATTAATTATGAGCCTGTAGGCTGGCTGGCGGGTTGGCCAATGCACATATAAACGCACACATGAGCATGCATGCGGGCACATACATATACATACACAAAACCGCAGTGCCAATCTGTGGCACAAGCGAGGTCTGCAAGAGTTTATTAGACTGAGTCATGTTGAAGCTAGCTGGAATTATTTAAATGGTGGGAATGCAGCACTGCCTAAAATCAGCAAATTTCGAGAGCATACAATTAAGATCGTTATATACATATGTACATAGTATATATGTATAAACATATATGTGAGTTATGTTATTCCATTAGCAATATCAGGCATTTTTCGGATTCTTTACGAAAGCTGATGCGTTAAGCTTGAAATTTCGAAAATTTCGAAGAAAAAAATTAATAACATTGTTTTCCTCACCAAGAGCAAGAATTGCCATAATTGCCTTGCGTAACATAAACTTAATTTCATAATAATACGAATTAAAATGGAACATGTCTGTGATATCAGATGTGGCCCAAACCAATATTCGACTGTCATGTGCATTTACCATATATCGGCTCACGAGTTAGAAAATGCGGTTACGAGGCCGGTTGCAATAGTCAGCGCGTTTTAAATTCCAGGCTGAACGTGTGGTTGAATATTTTTCTAAATATACAGCTCCAACCGAAACCATTGGTTCTCGGAAAAAGCAAAAGAACAGCTGGTAAGATGCGGAGCGCCGTGTCGCAGTGGAGAAAAAATACCTGCCTACCTCGAAACGTTACAATCGACCACAACGCGCGGGATGGGATAGATACCGTTAGTTGAAGACGGAAGCGAGAAGCATTTGCAGACAGAAAAAGAGAAAGGTCGAAGTGCGTTAGTACGAAGACCTTGACAAGATAAAGGTAATCCCCGAAAATTCTATGAAAAGATAGGGTGACTAACAGAAGATCAAGGCACACTTCTCCAGCCTCCTGAATGGCAGTGAAAGCATAACGCCAGGAGATAGAGAACCCGATTCTCTGATAATGAGGTAAGACTCAACATCATCGCGTATAAGGTTCCATCGAGAGTATTAGGTGAAAAACTAAGGCCCACCGTAAACAAACTTATAATATCATATCATATCAATACGGCTTCAGGCCTAGAAAATCGAAGACAGACCAGATATTCTCCATGTGCTAAAATTGAAAAAGACCCGTTAAAAGAGGATCGACTCACGCCACCACTTTGTCGATTTCAAAGCTGCTTTTGACAAGAAAAGAAGCCGCCTTTAAGCAGCTATGTCTGTAGGTATCCCCGTAGGACTAATACTGCTACACAGCCATTGATCAATACCAAAAGCTCCATCAGGATCGGAAAGGACCTCTCCGAGCAGTTCGATACCAAACGAGGTTTCAGACAAGGCGACTCCCTATCGTTCGACTTCTTCAATATATTCCTGGAGAAACTAATTCGAACTGCACATATGTATGAATAGAGAAGATACAATATTTTATAAAATAAGCACAGATTCTGGCGTACGCCCTCTTCAGACTGAATAAGGAAGCGAAGCACATGGCTCTAGTAGTGAACGAAGGCAAAACGAAATATCTGCTGTCATCAAACAAACAGTCGTCAGCCTCGAAATCCAACGCAGAATAGCTCTTGCCAACAAGTGGCACTTTGGACTGAATAGGCTATTGAAAAGTAAAGTCATCTCCCGACGAAAAAAGCCAAAACTCTACAAGTCTCTCATCATTCCAGTACTGCTATATGGTACAGAGGCGTAAGGGAGGATAATGACAACAGTTGTTGAGTCGCCGTTACGAGTTTTCGAGAGAAAAGTTCTGCGAAAGATGTATGGTCCTTTGCGCACTGGCAACGGCGAGTACCGCAATCGATAGATCGATGAACTGAACGGGATATACGGCGGTATTCACAGTTCAGCAGCTAAGATGGCTAGGTCATATCGTCCGCACGAATGAAAACACTCTAGCTCTGAAAGTATTCGACGCAGCCGGGAGAAGCAGAGGAAGAGGAAGACCTCCCCTCCGTTGGAGAGACCAGGTGGAGAAGGCCAAATTGTGAAAAGAAGAAACGACTGACGTGCTGTGTCGGCTGTAGCCGCGTAAGCAGAGTCTACGCCAATAAAGAGGAAGAGAAAGATTCAGCAGACAGATCCGTATGCAGACTCTTATTTTCCTCTGATTACCAATTCGCATTAACCACAAAAGAGCGTAAGCTGCGACCTAACAGATATATATATGTTGCGGCTTATTTGACTTGACTTTTGTTTCACTACTAAAATATGTATGATTATATTGTCACTGTAAATTATGTGTTAAGAGCAACGCTCGAAAGATACCCATAAATCGATTACTACTTTAGCCGCAAGCGATGTTTAACTACAAAGAGACTGCACGCACAAATGTCGTTCCCACTAATCGGAATAATACATGCACAGCGTTGCCAAATCGCAAACTAAGCCAACTGGTGATCAGTAGAAGAAGTTTATTTAAGCCTACGGTAGAACCGTTGGTAAACTCAGGATTGTTTCTCTCAGTTAAAAATTATATTCCTCGAAAATTGTTGCTTGTGAACTCCTCGAGGACTAACGAGCTTCAAGTAGCTTAAAAGTGCTGTTATGCTGCGATACACAAGTCCGTAGATAATCCCAACAGAACTCCCAAGCTTAAACCGCCTGAGTTTAAACGAATAGTAGTGGTACGATTTCCTAACATTAACAACTGAAAATATATTTGGACATTTATTTTATGAGTTCGAAATGCTGCTGCATTCGTTATAATCAATCTGGCAAAACTGGTCCCATATAGTTGCTATGGGATTTTGCTAAGAATTTGACTTAGCTACGTACCACTCCACGTATGTTCATATGAAAGTCCTAAACTGAGATGCATTAAAAGTATTTCAGTTATGACCAACCGACAACTGCGACGACAGCAGCTATTCGCTTAATATATTACACAAAATACATAAGTACATAAATTAAAATTACACCCTCAGGCCAACGGCGGGCTTGGATAAGTGTATTGAAGAAGCTGCGCCGACTGGGAGGAGATCGATGCAGTCCCGACTGCCATGCAACAATGGGCTGTTGGGAGTGAAGGTTGCGAGCCGCCATTCTTTCTACTAGAAATTCTCATGGAATGCGTGTGCGAATTTGCGCTGGAAGCTGTGCGGACTGCCGACATACGCGCACGTGTGTTAATACACGCAAACATTTTTAATTCTTTCACATGAACACATTCCAGGCGGCCAGCTCGCCTACTCCTTAACATGCCTGGGAATTACTCTAATTTGAAGTAATCGTCTGTGCATTTTTACTTTGCTTAAAAATATCAACGCGTTCGCGCTCACTCACAGGTCGAGGTAGGAGCTCGCTCGACTTTTTGCGCACTTTTCTTGGCGCGCTTACTTTTGTTTTTGTGGCAGAAACAATTTTAATCGATTTGCGTATCTGCTGCACACACACTCACACGCACGCACACATTTGTATGCTTGACGCCTCGGCAATTACTTTGGTAGCCGCTTGACTACGGCGCGGTCTGGCTTCTCGGCCCCGACGTCAACCTATAAATGACCATTCAAAAAGGGGGCGTTGCCGCAGAACTGAATGGAAAATGAGTATGCGCGTTTGAACTTATTGGACTTTGCCGTTTGGACTGCACTTTTTGCTGTTGTTTTTGGCGGCGCAGCGTAACGCGTTTGCCACACAATCAAAACGATATGCGAAAATTGAAGAAGTCGCGCTGCTGTCTGGCTGGATGCGACGCAAATACGAAGAAGGACCATCAGGAGCAGCATCGTGAACAAAGCAGCCGCAGCGCCACAGCCGGCTAACCACAGCGGTATCTATTTTTGCTTTTTTTGTGCGTCGTTTTCGTCTGGCAACCTCGCACAACGATCGTTTCGGTTTATCGCTCGAAGCTAAACTAATTAAAATTGGCCCAAAACAACGCCGAGCGACTTGGTGGCTTCAGTGGCGGTTTGGCGTCTAGCTTGCAGTCCGGCTGGCGGACACATCTGCATGTTGCCACATTTTTTTACCCTCGTTTTTGCAGTCTCGCAGCTCTAGTGTTTTCAGCCAGCCAGTCGGGTAGTCAGTTAGATGTTTTTGTTTCATTGTTGTTGTTTCCAAATTAGTCTTTTTCAGAAATGTTGATACTTTTTCATTTGGCCTTATTGCTGTTGGTTGCGTTTGTGCTTGCGGTTACTCATCTTAAAACAAACCACTAATATTAATAATAAGTGATCTGCTTTCAGAACCGCCAGAAGTGCCCTGAACTCTAAGCGGGTTGTTTCTGAAGCCAGCAAAAACAATAATAATAATAATAAATGTGCAAAGTTGGCTTGCATGAATGTGTGTCTGTGTGCGAAACACTTTGAAACCATAATGTTCTCAGGTGCTCCGGTCTGTCTCACTGGCCTTGCCGACCGGCCGGCTGGCTGGCTGATTGCTGAGCAGGCGTTTTGGCACAATCCTGCGGGTTGTTGCCACTTTTAGCCGCAGGCGAGACAACAAAATTATTTACCTGTGGAGTGCTATTTGCAAATTCCATGCGTGCAGACCGCTGTGGAGTTCAACGTTGCGCCTCGGCAGTGTTTTGCCCCGTGCTGCGTCACGGCACTACCGTTCCAGTTGCCAGTTGGCCTTCTGTTTAAGGACCTACTTTATACGAAATTAAGTTGGAATTGCTTTTATCACGAAATATCGAGAACCATATGGGAAAATTAGGGTTTTTACCCATGCGGAGGATCTCGATTTGAGTTAGTAAATAATATTTTGCCATATTTTAAGCTAGAAAGTTTCATTTTGTCAATAATTTGCAAGTCTGTTAAGACTCCATTCATAATGAATATGGAAAGGAAGATATCAGCTGGTAGTAACTCAGGTGAATATACCTAACTAGTTCCTCTTAAAATGTCTAGCCGAATCAACATTTGTTTAAAGGAGGAGAGGTAAAGCTCTCATTAAAATTATTTTAAGCTAATCTTATAAATTGTGGGCAATGGAGCCAAGAGTAAAAGTTCACGCAAGTGAGGGAAATTCTCTGAGCGCCATTCTTTTGGGAGATACCGGAAACGATTCTTTTAGATATGTCTCACGCAGCTCACGACTGACCAAGTATACTCTGGGTAGCTCAAAAATATCCGTTTGAAATGGAGCTAAAGTGAGAAAGCGACACATCCCCTCTCCAGGATTGGGCGCTGGGTTTGGGACCCGCCCCGTAAAAATCTCTACCAATGAAAAGAAGAAAACAGCCTTAGATGAGACACTCCCTTATTGAAGACGATCTGTTAAGGATTATGATCTACGTTCATGCACCTGGAATGTCCGGTCCCTTAATTAGCCGCTGCCCAGCTGGTTGATGTCCTCTTAAAAATAAAGGCTGGCGTCACTGCTGTCCAAGAAGTGTGATGAACGGGACAAGGACTGAGGTGAGTTGGTCCTAGTGGCATTTACTAAAGTGACCAAATGAAGAAGGACAAATGTGGTTTGGGATTCGTGGTGGGACAAAGACTCTGTCGCTGAGTACTAGTTTTCACCCCAGTGAATGAATGTTCACACAATTCGCATCAAAGTGAAGTTCTTCAACATATCGCTAACGAAAGAGAAGGACAATTTGCTCAAAGATGTCTTCTATAAGCATTTGCAGTCTCCTATGAGAGCTGCCCCCGCCACGATGTCAAAATCGTGCTTAGAGACTTTGATGCCAGGGTGGGCGAAGAAGTTACCTTTGGCATAACGGTCGGTAAATTTAGACTGCATGATGAAACATCTCGAAATAGGTTCAGGCTGATTGATTTCGACTGAATTATAGTTATCTGTAATACTAGATTCCAGCATAGAAAAACTCATCAAGCTACCTGAACGTCTCTGGATCGAAAAGCCACCAACCAGATCGAACATGTTGTGATAGACGGTAGACACGTCTCAAGAGTTTTAGACGTGCGTGCGCCCCAAACTCCTAACATCGACTCGGACCACTATTTTGTTGCAGCCAAGATACGCACCAGGCTCTGTACAGCAAAAACACAAGGAAGATTCGACGTCCAGAACTGTAATCACAACAGACAGCCGAGCGATTTTTTTCAGACTCGGTGAGACTGCATCAAACGACGTAAAATTTTTACACGACCTTCTAAATATATACATATATATATATATATATATATGGGATTTGTTTCGTAATGATCGAAGAAATTTGAGTTTGGATAATAATTGCGATTTTTTAAGCTACTGAAGTGTAATTTTCTTTACAGGTTAAACCCATTTCATTAGACCGACTATCAGGGAATGCTTCCGCACCAGACCACTCGCTCGCACTCGGTAGTACTGCTTAGTAATTCACTAAGTATACTTATGAAATGGTCAGAATTTGTGTTTACAGGGGTGCAAGTGGGTACGTATAGTATACTAGCCCAAGCGCGCTTTGCTCATTTGCATGCTGAGTTACCTCTAGCTGTGCCACATTTTTAATTGCCACTAAACTTAAGACATAATTAATTTGTTCAACACATCAATGTAAACTTGGCTTACCGTCAGAGCTCAGCAGTAGCCACCACATAACTGGAAGAAAGCCGAAACAAAAAATAAAATTATATAAAAATTAAAATAATAAAAAAATGAAAGAGTTCTGCCACCGCTATTGGTGCTTAGGCAGACTCGTGTGTGCTGTGGTTGGCGTGTCATTTGCGGCTTGGCGTGTCCCGGGACACGAAGTATATTTGCACTTGTATGTGAGTGTTCGGTTGGTTGTAGTCGCCCAATTAAGACACAAAGTGAAAATTTTAAATTCAAATTATTGTGAGTGCTTAAGTGCTTCATGAGCGGAAAATTGCTACGACTTGGGCTTTCAGCCGTTATTGTTTATTTTAAATTAGTCAGTTTCTGCGACGACTTCTCCTTCCATGCGCCCCTGCGCACTGCACGCCAAGTGGACAAGTGCTTAGCGTTTGCTACAATTATTATTTGATTTTTTGTTGTGTTTTTCTTCAGTTTTATTGCTATTTTTTGTGGTGATCGCGGTTAGCGTGGTCACTGCCACACAAGCTGGCCAGTTAAGTCAGAGATAGTTTCAATTTTTGTTATATTACTCGTATAACTTGTCATGTAAATGCCTAAAAATTATGAGCGAGTACTTCGTAATGTGCTTTGGGAAATTAAAAACCAACCAAGCGTGATTTTCTCCAACATTTAAGTGAAAATGACAAAAAAATTTAAGAAATTGGTAAACCAGAAATGAGGAAGTCCATCAGCCGGCTGGCTACTTGTAAGTAGTGAATGAGGATTAAAATATAAACATGATTTTGAATTTATGTACATATAAATAAAGTTTCAGATTCCTTGAATGTTTTGCAAACAATTTTGGAATCTAATTAGACTCTTATGCAAATGACAGCGCGAGTGTATATACATATATAAGAATCTAATTAAATTCCAAAATTGTTTGCAAAATATTCAACGAATCTGAAATTCTCAGAAGCTCATTTATCAGTCTAATAATTGGCCAGTCATTAGCCAGAGCAAGGGTAAGTTACATATCTGTTAAGATAAAATTCTACAAATGTGTTGGTATTTGGAGTGCAGTCTACGTGTTGGTATTGGTGTTGCTATTGGTATTGATATCGACATTGATACTGGTATTGTTATTGGTATAAGTATTGGTATTGGTATTAGTATTGGTATTGGTATTAGTATTGGTATTAATACTGGTATTGGCATTGATAATGGTATTGGAATGGGTATTTGTATTGACACTGATACTAGTATTGGTATTGATACTGGTATTAGTATTGTTATTGATGCTGGTATTGGTATTAATACTGGTAATGGTATTGGTAATGGTATTGGCATTTATATTGGTACTGGTATTGGTATTGCTATTGATATTGGTATTAGTATTGGTATTGGTATAATTATTTTTATTTCTATTTGTATTTGTATTTCTATTGGGTATTGCTATTGGTATCGGTATTTGTATTTGTATTGGCATTAGGATTCATATTATTGAAAGCTGGTATTAATAATTTTAGCTGTTAATATTTTTTATATGACTTGCTTTTTCAGTACTGATATCCACTTTAATAATATTTATTTAATATTGGTAGCTAAAATACACAACTGTATTTATATAACTATTATATAATTATTTTACAACTTTATAACTTACAAGAACTTAAAACGAAGATTAGCGCAATTAAAACGCTGTAAAGCTTCCAGCTCCCACGCAATGGAATGACTCTGCAAAACCATTCAACCAATCGAGGTGTAAAAACGTAGCAATTTTTACGTTTTGTATATGCAACAACAATGATTCTCAATAATACAAGCGTTCCCAGAAGAGCCAAAGGCGTCAACACGAAACAATGAACAGTTACTTACTGTATTTTTGAGCAAGAAGACGAGGAATTCGAGACAGTAAGTGTAATTATCAAAGCGTTACTTTCAAAATGTGTTGTAAATTAGTTTTCACTCACATGCCGTTGTATTTACACTTACCCGACGTACTATTACGAGGATGATGTAACTACTGTGCAGGAAAAAGATAAAATAATTAATACTTTTTGCCTTAAGGGGTTAGGGGTAGACAGAGGCACGAGAAAATGAGAGTTTTCAGTATTTTTTTTTTTGCTACTAAATCATGTCATTTTACAAAAGCAGTAATATGGCATTATTATAGAATGTGTTGACTTGAAGTCACGAAAATTTCAAAAAAGAAAAGTTTAATTTCCGAAGTTATAGTTGTTTGTGTTGACCCTGTTCCAAAAAAAGGTACTTGCGGTTACAAGCATAAGTCTTTGGAGTTTCATCTCAAACAATCGGACAAAAAAAATTAGTTTTATAAATAGATAATCCCGGGCCTGATCGAAGGATTTTATTTTGTTTTCAAAATTAACAAAATGGTGGCCTCAGGAAATTTTTTTTTAAATTTTTGCGAAAAAATTAACAGTTAATTGGTCTTAAAAAATCGAAATTTTCGAAAAAATAAAAACCGTTCGATCAGGACCGAGTTTATTATTTATTCGAAAAGCTGTATAAACTTCATTAAAATCTACTGAACGGTTTTCGAGCTACAGTTGTCACCGATTCAAAAAACATAGTTTTGAGAAAAACGCGTTTAAAGTTTCAAACTAGCGCTTTGAAGTGCCTGAGCTCTCTTTCTTATTTCTCGAATAACTCAAAAACTAATTGTCGGATCGAGGTGAAAATTTCAGGGATATTTTTAAGATATTACACTTAACAAAAATGCATAAAAAAATATTTTTTTGAAAATTCTAACTACCCCTAACGCCTTAAGAAAAAACCTTTTGAGTTCGATACTTTTGATTTATTTTAATTATTCAGAAAAATTTTGGTTAGAATAGGTTAGGTCTCAGTGTGGATTAATTCACAGTTTTAAAGAGCCCAGTTGAATAGCCTAAGCTTAGTGAAGGAGAAGGAAAGTTCAAACAAACAGTTTTAAACAAATTTAAAATTTAAGGGAACTTCCCATTTCCTGCCGGGTAGGCATGCCGCATCATATTTAAGTCAGGGTTTGTCACCAAACTCAGTTAACGTTTCTGTTAATTTTGACAACAAGAAATTACACATTTTCCACTTCGTACGAACACGCGTATACATACATACATACATATATGTATGTACGTTGCCACTTTGGTAGCGAGTACTTTTAAATTGCTGCCACTGCCGCACTGAGCAAGTCCGTGACAGGTGCTTATTGCATGCCCAGCTGCGCTGGGTCCCCTTCCGCCACTTGCGCCAACGGTGTCTTCAAACACAAATCCACGAGTCACACAGCCAATTCGCCCAACCACTGCGCCGCGCCATGCCGCGGAACACAGGTGAAGAGGAGCACAAGCTAAGCGACGCTTAAGTTTTGTGAAATTTCCGAAAACTGCCAGGCGGAACTCGCGCCGACATGCGTTTCATTGTAAACGCTGCCACTACAACCACCACCATCGACGGCGTTGCTGTCAATATTGTTGCCACCGTCAAGCCAAACATCATTATCACTGCGCCTGCGAGCAACAACAACGCCGCTGCATTTGAGCAAAGGCAGAAGCCAAATCTGTTGCTAAGCTCGCACTGCAATTTAAATGAGTGCGGTTGCGACGCGCTGGCTTGGCCAGGTGGCCCTTACGCCGCGCAGGGGCTTTTGTTGCTTGTCGTGTGGCAGGTGTGTGCGTGTGTGTGTGTGCTTTGCCTGCGCACCGACCGGCCGCACATTGCTGGCCAAAGCATTTGCGGCGCGGTCACACATCGTCAACTGCAAATTGTCTGCAGTTGGTGTGCGCCGCCGCTCTCCGCCCTCGGCTCGCTCGGCCGCATGCAACGGCGGTGGTCTGCTTTGTAATTAGTTTACAGCTAACTTATTTGATTTTCGTTAGTTTCTCTTCAAATTTATTTACATTGCATTATCACACACACACACACAGCCACTTGGCATTAAACGCACTTCAACACCTGCGGCAGAGTTCGGCTGACGTCGTCCTTCGTTTTTTATAATTAATGACATTGCCATGGGTCCGTAAGTCTCTTAGGTAGGAATATGCAATTATTTCAACTTAATTACGCATTAAGACCCTGCGCTCGGTAATAGGATTAAGGATGAAATAATTGTGCGAAAATTCGTTAAGCATTTAACAAAGTGGCTTGCTCCTTTAAGCAGCTTTGTGTAAAGTCGCGCTAATATGGGCGGTTCCTCAGGTCTTCGTTCGTATCATATTTTTGCATCAAGTGTACACGTGTTATTATTTTATATTATATTTATCTGGATGCTTAACCTAATTTTTCTTGCAACTAATTGCAAGAAGGATCCACAGAGCTTAGATATTCAATGGTAGTTTCTTGGATTTTCGTGGAAAGTCATTTCGTTCCAGAAATATACGAGTTAGTTTCAAATCGTCCTCTTCCTCTGCTTTCCCCAGCGGGTACTGCGTCGAATACTTTCAGCGTTGGAGTGTTTCCATCCATTCGGATGACGAGACTTACCCAGCGTATCCGCTAACACTTGAGTCACTGAACTATGCCAATATTATTGTATACCTCGTACGGCACCTCGTTCTATCGACAGCGGTACTCACTGTAGCCAGCGCACAAAGGACCACAACTCGAAAACTCGTAACGTCGACTCATCAGATGATATCTTTGTCCTTGCCTCCGCACCATATAGAAGGACGGGGATGATGAGTGACTTGTAGAGTTTGGTCTTTGTTCGTGGAGCGAGGACTTTACTTTTCAATTGCCTACTCAGTCGATAGGTGCTAGTATTGTCAAGAGTTATTCTGCGTAGCATTTCAATGCTGATATTGTTGTTGGTGTTAACGCTAGTTCGAAGAGAGACGAAAATATCTACGACTTCGAAGTTATGACTGTCAACAGTGACGTGGGAATCAAGTAGCGAGTGCGACGACTGTTTGTTTGATGACAGGAGATAATTGGTCTTGCCCTCGTTCACTACCAGACCCATCCAGTCTGGAGAAAACAGAACTACCGGCACGGTTTTTGATTCCAATAATACCAATATCAAGGCTTAGAAATTGTCCCTGATTATTATGCAGACATCATCTTCTCAGATCAGACACATTTCTGGCTTTATGACTTCGTCAACGAACAAAATTGTCATTATTGGGGTGACTCAGATCCTCGTGTTGTTCAGGAAACCACAAAAAAATGATGGTGTCTCTTTCGAAATACGACAGGAAATACCGTTACCATTAATAGCTGAACGACTTTTTTCCCGTCATTTAATAAAACCAACATGGTTTACAACAAGACATGTGCCGAATCATCTTTCACGTCTAAACCAAAAGCTCAAGGGATCTAACACCCCTAAGTTGCTGTCTCTGAAGGTTTGCCTCGAATCAAAACCAACCCTCGAGGAGCTGGAAAACAATATTCAGCGCACTATAGCCGAAATGTTGCATGCACCTCTCAAAAGTTAGCGTAAACAGGTGAAGATACGCAAACGGATTCGTGGTGGTCATTTGCCCGACAGGCTTTCCCAGGCTTTGGCTCAACAGCCAGGTCACACAGATCCGTACCGTATATTTTTTGTCCAAGCCTTTTCTACTAATTTATGCACGGTGTATAAAACCTTATTTAGAAGCTGGTTTGTCGCCATAATTGTTGTTGTTCATTTGTTGCCGGCGTTGTTGTAAAAGTCATCAGCGCTGCTGCTTCGTTTGGCAATGCGAAGATGCAACCGAAGCCAACAAAAAAGTTGTTAAATAAAGAAAGTGGTAAACACTCTGCAGGTGAATGTGAGTGTGTGAGTGCGACAACTGAAACAAAGCTGGAAAAATGAGGAAATGTGTAGCGAAGTGCAGAGAGGACAAAAAATGCAAAACGAAATGTTGCAATTTCCGACAAGTCAAAAATGAATTGCACAATTAAGCCGCGTTTGTCAACGTGTTTCCTGCATTTTCCGCTTCTCATGGCATTTCGCACCTTTCTATTTAGATTTCCATTGCCAGCATTGCCAACATTGCCACATTGCCACATCGCCAGCATTGCAGCCATTTACCCAAACCCAGATGCAAACCGAAATAACGAAAGAAATAAGAAATCCCCGTGGAAAACAATGCGCTGACGTTGAATTTTAATATAAAAAAAAATTAAAAAAAAAGTAAAAAAAAGTGGCTGAAACAAACGCAATTAAGCACTCAGGTTGAGTTGAAGGAAGCGCCGGGGGAGCGGCTGTCGGGTTAATGCAGTCATTGTGTACTGAAGTGCAACTGCCAAGTGACAGCGAATTAAATTTTCTCCCACTTTAAAGGTCGTTAAAACTAAATTAGAGCACATAGAAAGAAGTTAATGACATTTCATGTTCACTTCAGCATTCAGTTTTATGTATCTCTTCGTTCAAGCGGGTGACAAACGCTACAGACAAAAGTTGGAGTAGATATGAAGTTCAAAGATATATGAAAATACCTCGAACATTATTGACCGGAAAAGATGATTTAGATAAGTTCCTTTATTCCTTGCTTAGAATGAATTTTAAATTCATGAAGAATGACCTTAAATACATAAACACCCGAACTTATAGCTGTCTTGAACTATTTCAAAACATTTGAATTCGGTAACCTTTAAGGTTAAGTGATCCGAAGACTTCTGCATACATACATATGTACATTGTGACAAAAAAGCACCCGCAAATTGCAGTTGATTGTAATTCCGGGTAAACGATTTTTCAAAAAAAAATGTTAAGTTGCTAGAACTGTCCTGAATTACTATGCCAAATATGAGCGCGATCTGTCGACCAGTTGGTTTACAGCAGCTACTTAAGTCGGTACACCTCAGTAGGGCGTTACGATTTTTTCAATGGATAAAAATATCGAAGAAAGAATTTGTCTCGAATTTTGTATTTCTAACCAAATTTCGGGTGCCAAATCGTTGCGAATGCGTTGCAAAGCCTTCAAAGACGGTCGAGAGATCGTTGAAGACATGGCTCGTTCTGGATGAACTTCGAACTCTTCAACTGATGAAAATACTAAAAAGTGAAGGATATGATGCTTGAAAATGGTCAGGCAAGCGTTAGAGGAGATGAAAAGAGAGCTCGACATCTCTCGCGAGTCCCTGTGATGATTTTGGTGAATATTTTGGGTCTGAAACGCGTTCCTGCTCGACTTGTCCCGATAAAACTGAACTTTTTCAAAAAGAGTACCCTAAACAAGTCTCTTTGGACATATTTGAACTTGCAAACAAGTCAACAATCATCGGAATTGGAGAAAAACAAGTCGAAACCAGAAAAAAGCCCGTCAAAGCGGCTCAAAACTCAAGACTTTTTCGATATTCGTCGCTTGTTGCATCATGCATTTACTCCGGAGGGACAGATGGTCAATAAAGAGTTCTATTTGACCGTATTGAGACCTTTGCTTGAGAACAACCGTTGAAAACGGCCGGAATTGGGGAAGAACAATTCATGAATTTTACACAAGATAATGCACCATCGCATCGAGTCAGGATTGTGACTGTATTTAAAGCCTAAAGCGCAATGAATACCGATTAGGCTCCGTGTGACTTTTTCTTCTTCCCCAAGCTGAAATTGTCGCCCCGTGGAACCTGTTTTCAGACGATTGAAAAGATAAAATAAAATTGGCTGTAGGAGCTGAAGACCATCTCACAAAGTGCTTATAAAAAGTGTTCCGAGCCTTCCCCACTGCTCATGTGTTCTACTACTGGAAAGCTGAACTTGGCGGAAACTTGGCCAGCGCTGGGCAACCATCGATTCTGGTACCGTCCCAAAATCCTAATAGCCCAATAATGGTCGTGAGAGATCCAATGAACACTTTGCCTTCAGTAAGGCTAGTCTTTCCCTAGTTGTGGAGGTTCGTACAGAACTTACCTTATCGGCGTCCATGTTGTAATGATTTCATGATTTCCTTCCTGATTGTCCCGCGTTTGCGAGATTAAGACGTAAACATGTCGTAGCAACGATTGTCTCAATTTAAGCCTCTCATCAAATTTTTTCATAGAACCTAGTAGTTTAAGAAGCTTTCGGAATCCCGAGACATAGGAAATACTTGCTTACAAAACACATTGTGGAAGACTTGAAGAATCGATGCAATTAACTGACCTTTGCAAGCTATTTTTGAAGGCCACACTAACATTTAGCAATATTATTAAGTTGAAAAGACTAGTCAATACATTATTTAACGAAATAGATGATTTTGTCAACCTCCGAGCTAACACTTTTAAGAATATCTGCATGGATTATGGATAAAAAGATGTCTCTTTAATGCAGAAAAATGGCCATCTCTTCCAATAACGCAAATCCAAAAGCGGTTTACGCAATTATTCCAACAAAGAAACAACAACAAAAGCTGTAAAGTGTAACAAACCATAAATTGTAGGTTTAAACGTTTTGTACACAGCCATTTACGCACACACATACACATGCACGCACACGCACACGCATGTCAGCTCTAATGCTGCCAATTTATCGGTTCTAAGCCGATTTCCGATTCGCTAAAGTCGTTTGATCCTTCCCAGCGCCATTGTCCTGCGATTATTTGTTGGCCCTATCGCTTTGGGACCGTTACGCAGCATGACGTCACAATTGTGCGTAATAATTCTGTTTTAACACGTTTTGTGTTTTTTGTTTTTCATTCTCGATTTCTATGTTTTTTGTTTGTGTAAACAAAGCAACGCGTGACCAAACAATGCCCTGTGCGCGCGTCCGTGTGTGTGTGCGTGTGTGTGTGTGGCAGAAAATGTGCAATTTTATGCAAGTAACACACACATTGTTGACCGCCCCCGGTGCCATTGTCTGACTATGTGACTTCATTGAAAACAAGCCGTGCCATAAAAACACTCACACACACACGCACACATATATAAGTGTGGGTACATATTTTATTTGCAGGATTTGTTCGAAATCATTCGCCCAATAAATATTTGAAATTTTTGCACATTGAATTGTCATTTGTTTATTGCATACGCATTGTTGTTTTTGTATTTATATATGTATTTGACCGTAAATAAATTGCGGTAGATCCAATTCGAATAAGTGAAATATCTCCGTCCGATGATTGCATTTCACTTTTTTGTTTTGAAAATTTATCACATTGGCTGTTTAATGTGTTGCAACTTGTTTAAGCGTTGGCTAATAATTAAATTGCAAAAAATTATTCAACTTGTTGAAATTTATTTTAGTTTTTAGTTGTTGGCAAGAAAAAATATGCCACAAATCAATGAAATATGAACAAATGCAGGAAAATATTGCGGAACAAGCTTAGCTTTTCAATGGTTACTAGAATGACCTGAGCTAAGAGGTTTGTCTTCGAAAGGTTAGGACTTCAGTAACAAGTTGTGGAAGGAAGATGATCTGGCGATAAGTAAACCGAGTTCCCGATCTGCAGACTGCATGAGCTTAAGTAATCGTCAGAAATTAATTTGAATGTGTCTGAAGGTTTGACCAAAGGTCACGTTTGCGTTCTATGCTTGACGAGTTTCGAATTTGAAACTAACCTAATATTCTATTCTTCGTCGGCTCTGGGAATTTCGAAAGTTTTTTTAAAATAAATGCTTAATTTTGTTATGGTAAAATGAGGAGATTTCGGTCAATTGGATTAGTTTTATTTTCTAAACATAAAATTTTTAAGTTTCTGGGTCTCTTTTCGAAGTATTTTCTAATCTAATAGTAGCTGCATCAGTTTGGGTTTCATATTCCTTAAATTTTAGAACCCACTCCAGCATAAAGTCTTCCGATAAAACATGACTTAGATTCCAGCAATCGCGATCTTAAGGTTCTCTATAAAATTTCATTTCAAATTCACTTTAATCGAAAGCTCGAGAGCGCCTAACGGCGACGCTCATTAGCATGTGCGATACCCTAAGGTCCACTCCAACATTGACACTAATGCTATTTTTCATACAGCGCACATGAGATCGCCGAAAAGTGTACGACTGAAAGACTTGAGACTTAAAGAATCTAGGGTTCTAAATTTGGATTTATACGGGATCTCTGGGATCATGAAGTCGCCAAACCAAAATCTGGCGTCTATTTCGCTGCCCACATACCAACGAGGTAGTTATGGTTGGGCAGAAGTCGCTGAAGAAGAGGGACAGTGACCTTCTTTACGGATGGATCAAAGCTTATGGGGAGGTTGTTGTCAGAAACCCTCTTTCAACTTCAGTTTCAAACATCCTGAGTTGGAGTGTTTTTCAAACTGAGGTAGCTGTTGCTGCTTGCAGTAGATATACTCCTGTATCAGAGAAATTACTAGACTAAGCACTCCGGTAGCAGGACGGAGATAGTAGCCTCGAGCTCACTAACCATGCACTCAGTGTTTATCAAGAAATACCTTTCCTCGTTATCAGTGGTATCAAGTCACTTTGTGATAAGACTAGTATGGGTGCCAGGCCACGACGGAATCGCACAAAACTATGTAGCTGATGAGCTGGCAAGGAATGATACCTTAGCCTTCCTTCTACCAATGTATTCTACTACAGAATAGTGGAACTTGGCCAGCGCTCCCAATTACCGAATAATGATCGTAAAAGATTCCATGAGCATTTTGTCCTAAGTAAGGCTAGTCTCTCCCTAGTTGTGAGGGTTCGAACAAGACTTGTCTCATCGGCGTCGATGCTGTAAGGTTGAAAATCTTATCGCACGCCAGCTGCAGAAGCTGTATGGAAGTAGACGAGGTCGAAACATTTCAGCATTTCCTTTCTGAATGTCCCGCGTTTGCGAGGTTAAGACTTAAACACGTCGGAGTACACACTTTCAGATATCCCATCGAAGCACTGGTGAGAAAAAAGGTAAACGCCATGGAAAAAATTTTATTGGACCCGTTCTTCTTTCTGACTTAGAAGTTTGAATTGCAGGAGTTATATTTTTATGGCTTCACAAAGGACTGCATATAGTAGTCCAAGCGCGATCTCTGGATTAGCCCTCAATTTAACCTAACCTTGCTCTCCATTACCAATAAAGACACCTTTGCGTAAAGCTGAAAATGCGCGGCGCTGAAAAGAGATCACCGAGACACTACGGGAGTTTGTAATAAACTTTTTGGTCTAATAACTTTGCTTGCTCGTGAGAGAGACTTACTGTTATGGTTTCACTGATTTGTGTTCCTCAAACACGCGAATAGATTAGAGGGAATGCGTAAATTCAAAATTACAATTACGCGCTGATAACGGTACTAAAATTATTAAGCGTCATTAAGTTTCGAATTTGTTTATTATCTAAGTTTACAGTTTAATTGTGCGCACACATACATCGCTATGCTATATTCATATGTTCATACATATATGAGAGTACATGTGCCACACGAGTAATTAGAAATTCCTTTGGCTTCGCGCACCCATAAAGTTTAGAATTTTAAATTAGGATCGCTTGCGTTAGAAAATGTTTAAGTCAGCTAAAGACCAGAAACCAAAACAATGCCGCGCACTAGAACTCATCTACTGTTAAATTATTAGCACGCTCAGATACCCATCAGCGTGTTACTAATGATCGCGCTGCAACTGCACACCTATCAGACCGGTGTGGCAACGACGAATATCGGCCAGAGCAACAACAGCGAAGGCGCTCCACCTGCGCGCCGTCTGATTGCGCGCGTGCTCAGCGCGGCGAAACGGTCAATGAAATGCGCGCTCGCGTTTGCGCACGCGCGCTTGGTGCTTTACTTTCAAGCGATCAAGATCGCTGGCGTTGATCACTCTTTCAGACGGGCGCTTTGATTGAGTTTCCAAAGCGAACGCTTCCGCGTGTGCGCCGCCGTTTACCCATTCGAAACAAGAGCAGTTGTTAGCGGGCGCAGGCAGCGCGGGTGTTGGCGTTGGTAGCCTATCAAAAGGCGCGCGCCGCAGCCGCAGCGATTAAACAGGGAAGTGAGCTGTTTTACCGGCAATTATAGTAATGAATGCTTTTGCACTTAAGTAGCTTAGCGCACATATAACTGAGGGTGCACACACACACATCTGCATAAATGTATCTGTACGTGCTTGACTGCTTGCCAAGTTGCAAGTGCTGTTTGCCACAATATATGCAATGCATAAGCATCCACACTTTGCCTTGAAGATGTGAGCTATATGCAAGTAGTGTCGTACACACACATGCGCACATAAACAACGATAAGCTTTAGTTGGCCTGGCATGCAGCTTATTATCGCCACCGACGCTTGCAACATTGTTGTTACTTTGCCGCTTGCAAACTGCCTTCATATTTTGTTGTTTATATGTTAACACACATACTACACACTTATATATTTATATATGCACAAGTGCTTGTGTGTGTGTTTGTTTGCTGTAAGCTTGGCATGTGCCACAAATCGGCCGCTGCATGCCACAGCGCAGTGTTAATTAAATTCAAAGTAGTCGAAAGCAGTGAATAATATCTCATTATTAAGAAGCCGAAGCTGCAGGGCTGGCCTTTTCTGGAAAATGCTCGTAATTATCGAAATTAATTAGCAGAACTGCCCTTCAGTTGCACGTGCGCTGCAGGGCGACATCTACAGGCACATGAGTATATAATCAATGTTGCACAAATTGACAGGTTCAACTCAAATGATCAACTGAAGCGTTAGTCGCTTATTTATGAGCATATTTGACACAACGACTGATGACAAGTTAATATTAAAGACACTGACAAGAAAATTGAAATATAATGTTTGGTTAGTCTGTGTTTGCTTGAAAGAGCAAGAAGCTCATTTCGGTTGAATTTTGATAAAGAGTAGTTCCAGTGGAAAATGGTGGTTTGCTGCCGCCTAGAAGAGAGATGGAAGAGATAATTTTGCTTGGTTTATTTTATGAAACCTTCAATGAACACTTTGCAATAGTTTATGTTTTGTAGCAATCCTGACCACCATTCACAATCCAGTGACCGGCTTGAGTACTTTCATAAATGTGCCAGGTTATTGCCCGTA
Source organism: Bactrocera zonata (assembly GCA_037783105.1). NCBI lineage: Eukaryota > Metazoa > Arthropoda > Insecta > Diptera > Tephritidae > Bactrocera > Bactrocera zonata. The sequence goes on from JBAWJQ010003926.1 coordinate 104,895, forward strand.
GTAGTTAGCTTAAGATTCTTCAGCTCTGCTATAGAAAGTTTAATTCAACTTCCAGTTGAGCAAAATGCGTAAGAAAACATAGCCAGCATCTATTTTTCCCATATTCACATACGGATTCAACATAAATCTACTACAAGTTCTTAAAGGAACCTGCGTTTATTGCAAGGATTATATAATTTAATTCTGATTTGCTCTTCGTTTGAAAGTGACTGCAATTGAATACCCACATGACAGCAAGAAGCACGTTAAAAGCACTTTTGTAGGCAAAACAGACATAAGAGCCTTATTTGCATTTTCAGCTGATAATGGAACTGTCAGCAAATATACTCAAATACTGTATTATACGGTCTAAGTTTTCGTTCGTACTTAATATACACATACTAAAATATGTGTAGGTATATTTGTAGGTCAACTAAATGTACTTTAGGAGACGCATTTGCGAAAATTCGAATAAATGCACATACAGAAGGAAATTGGTGCTAAACTATCTTATAAATATACGTATGTTAAGGGTGATCCATTTCAAGGTTTCCAACTTTTTAAAAAAAAAAACTTAGAGACTTCAAATTTAATAAGAAATGTCTATTACCATTCGAAGGAACATTATTAGCCATTTATTTTTTGAAGATTAACTCTTTCACGTGTTAGCCGCGGCTATTTTTCAGATCGTCCATCCCTTGAGAGCAATTTTCAATGACTCGTTCGAGCATTTCGACTGGTAACTAACGAGCACGTGATGTTTTACTCCAAGGTCTGAACCGCAGCAGCATTGTCCACATAAACTTTCGACTTTACATATCCCCACAAGAAAAACTCCAGCGGTCTGATATCACACGAACTTGGTGGCCAAACGAAGGGCACAAAACGTGAAATTAACTGCTCACCGAAGTGTTCTTTCAATAAATCCATTGATTGCTGCGATGTGAGGGAAGTGGTGCCCTCTTGTTGAAACCAAATGTCGCTGAGATCTCGAACTTCAATTTCAGGCATCAAGTAGTCGGTTATCATGTCACGAAAACGGTCGCAATGGCAGTTACGTTCTCACCAGCAGAATTTTTTAATAAATATGGACTCCACCGGCCCACAAAGTACGCCAAACGGCTGTTTTTTCTCGATGTAATGGCAACTCTTGAAGCTCTTCAGATTGCTCTTCGTCTTAAATGCGGGAATTTTGCTTGTTTACATACACATTGAGCCAGAAATGGGCCTTATTTCTGAACAAAATTCGGCTCGAAAATGTCGGATCCTCTTGAAACTATTCAAGAGTCCATAGAGCGATGCGATGTCGGCTTCGAATCGACTCTCCACGTTCTTCGTGTACACTCTCAGCTATGGCTGCTGTATTTTCTTCACTGCGCAGTGGACGTGGTCTATTCGCTCGAATATTATCCAATAAAGAATGCTGGATCTCAAGATGGTGTAGCGAATAGCACGCTCGGTAGACTGATTATGTTGACCATAAGTTAAGCGACGCGCGGGAACACATCATCTTGAAAACATGGACCTATAAGTTTATGATCTACACATTCGCAGTGTTCATATTCTTTCATAGATATGTATATACGAATAAATTTCTTATACATACATATATCATTCATGACAGGATTTGGAAGAAGGAAGTGCTGATTCGCCAAATAAAGTGTGGATGTAAATCTTGAGAGTTTGAGTATATGCAAAGGAGTATTGCAGGTAATTTGCACAAAACTTTGATTTGTGAGCCCAAAAAGACAGCTGAGAAAATACTTGATCATAAAGGAGACAGCAGAATAGGATTTTATAAAGATACATATACTATATGTATATGCACAACGGTACACATATGCAAATGGCAATATATGTTGCATGTATGTATGTATGTTGGGTAGGAATTTCGCCTTATGTGCACTTTGAGGGAAATGAAAACGAAATGCACAATCTGCTTAACGCTAGCACAAAGCCAATATCCCAATATCCAGCAAATGCATTTGCCACTTTCTTCTTCGAAACTATGCCGTCTCGTCTTGTACGGTCCGTTCGCCTGTCATGCTCATTTGATGCTCACTGTTGTTGGGGATTAGTGCTTACACACTTCCAGGCGAGGCGAGCAGTTGCACAAAAAGAAATAGAAATCGAAATGTAATTCAATTTAAATGCAATGTTTATGTCCAATTATTTTGATCTTTTTTCGACCAACATTTGTTGACCAGCCGTACACAGTGGCATTCTGGCGAACTTGCCTTCGCATGCAAGGACTCAATGGCATGTAGCCTTGCATGTGGCTCAGTTGCAGCCGCCAGCCGGTCGGTCAGTTCCGTGTTGATTGACATTTTTATTATGCATATTCAATTAACAGTTTTATGGCGCACAGCAGCCGACACCGTCCCAATCGCCGCAGCCATTTGCCGTTGACATTGCAGCGCGACAGCGGCAAGCAAATTAAAAATGTGTCGGCATTGAATATTATTTTGAATAAAATACGAGCGCTGGCCGTGACATTTCCGCGCTCAGCCGAGGCCAAAAAGTGGTTCGAACTTTTCCACATTCATCAAATGTTTAATGTCCTTTCACTGCAGTAAAAACTTTCTCTAATTCACGACAATTCTAGTTTTCATTACGATTCATATGCCGAATGGCTTCAAATGGGCGACGAGTTTTCAATTTTTATTTCTCTAATTTATTTGCTAATTTAATTTTTATTTTTATTGAGTTTTTATTCTCATTTCACTTTCACTTCCTCTGAGCATATTTTCAGGAGTTTATTTTCATTCGGTTTATGTGGTCAGCGAAGAGTGAAATTTACCAATTTGCATAAATTTCGAACAGAAAGCTGTCAGTGACTTCCAATCATTAGTTTTGTTTAAACAATAATTAATGAAAGTTAGGACGTTTGTCTAATTCTCCTTTTTATTAATTTCATCCAAATATTTATCCAGTCCAAAAAAAATTAAACAAACTCATATTTATATGAGTATATCATATATCATAGATCTGAAATTTATTTTTAGCACCGAAGCTATAATATCCTTCGCAAAAACAAAGGAGCCCTTACAAAACTTTAGACGATCAGCCTTAGGCAATAATCCGTCCCAAATTTCATGAAGATATCTCGGAAAATGAAAAAGCTATCCATTCAAGGCCTCGATTCCGATCGATCCACACAAACTAAATTGCATAGCAGTTATATGCTGTAGCGACTTAATCTGAACAATTTATTCGGAGATTCCAATGCCTCAGGATATTATCCATGCCTAATCTCGTATAGATATCTCGGCAAATGAAAAAGCTCTCTAAACAAAACCTTGATTCCGATATCGGCCGTCCGAAAAATGTGCATATTTTCGGTTCACTCCAGATCGATATCTCAATAAGTATGGAAGTGCTAAGTTCGGGTATAAGCGAACATTTCATACTATTTCAATTTAATAACTTCAAGTACGTAAGACTTGTTAGTTATATGGGCTCTGGAGCAAGTTTCTCCCGATTTTATTCAATCTAAGCACAAATATGCACCGTTATTAGCCCTTCAAATTTGATTAAGGTAACTGACATATTGGCCGATATATGTATGTATTTATATTAGATATACAAGGTCTGTCGCAAAAGAAACAGGACTGTTAATAAAAACAACAAAAAATTGATATTTTTCAAAAGTTATATTTTTTTATTCAAAGTAGTTTCTTTGTGCTTCGATACAGCGTTTAGCTCGGTCAATTAGCATTTCAAATGAGTGTTTAAGGTCATTTTTCGGAATGCTCTTGAGAATACGAGTATCGGTCGTCGCCTTTTGGATAGCTGAAATGTCCTGAAACCAGTGTCTTTTCATGGGCAAATGAAGTTTTCCAAATAGGTAAAAATCACAGGGTGCCAGATCAGGTGAGTAGGGTGAGTGATTAATGGTTAATATGGAGTTTTTTGTCAAAAAATTAGTGAAAAGCGTCGACCGATGACACGGCGCATTATCGTGCAACAGGCGCTAGGACCCTGCCTCACGGTACTGTGGTCGAGCACGACGAATGCGTGACAAAAGACGCTTCATAACACCAAGGTAAAACACAGCATTAATCGTTTGGCCAGGTGGGACGAACTCTCGGTGTACTATACCCTCGGAATCGTAAAAACAAATCAGCATTGTCTTTATTTTTGACTTCTGAAGACGACCGACCTCTGATCGTCACAGAGGTCCTCACGACCTTCTCGGAATCGCTTAAACCACTCATACACAGTACTACGGGATAGGCACTGATCACCATAAACTTTTTTCATCATTTGAAATGTTTCAGTAAATGTTTTCCCAAGTTTAAAACAAAGTTTAATATTTGCTCTTTGTTCAAAATGCATTTTACGGCCGATGACCAACAGCTGCTGTCACTTTTTGATCGATAACATCGATTGTAGATCGAACTTTTTATTTCATATACCCACCAATAGGTGGCGCCACCAGAAACAGATATATTTAAAAAGTTCTGTTTCTTTTGCGACAGACCTTGTATGTGAGTTTTGATGTGATTCAACCCATTTTTAACTTACAGACATACTACTGTCAAGTAAAGATTCTCTACAAATTTCAATTATTTATCTCACACATTGGTCGATATTTTCGGTAAAAAGGCAACTATAGGCAATGGGGTCCACATATCCGGCACCTAGGGCTTGAGCAGTTCTGGTTCGAACGGCATTTTTGGTGAAAAGTTTTATATTGTTATAGCTTCTAGATTTGTTTACTAGAAAGTGAAATAATCAAATGAAATTTAAAATATTGTTATATGGTAAGTAGGCGTGTTGGTGACCCGATTTCGCACATTTTCACATTCAAATTTTCGGGCGGGTCCCGGCATATATAATTTTACTTAAAAGTACGCACTTTTAGTAGTTTATAACAGTACCGTTATACAAGGAGGTCTTTTTCAAAAGTTTTAGCCGACCGGTGTGCTTTGCTCCTGCGATGCTCTGTGCCTTCTAGATCCTAATTTAGTGCTTAGTTATGGTACTTTATAGGGTTCTTCTCAATAGCGTCTTGTGGGCATGGCAATGGTCACATGTACCAAGTTTCATTACGAATTCTGACTTTTTACTCAAGTTACAGCGCGTACATATAGACAGGCAGGCAGTCAATCGAATTTCAACTCGTCTTATTATCCTGATCAATGATATATGTACATATAGACATACATAGAGAGAGACAGACAGACGGATATGTTTAAAACAATACGATTACCACGGCACTTGTAGGACTATGTAGGCAATTTATGCCTCTATTTAACTGGCTTGTCTATGGCAACTTAAATAAGATAAGAATTATAATCCAAAATACCTATTTAGATACTAATGACCGTTACAAGGTGACATTTTTGCTCTGCAAAGCGATTGCCACGCCCCTGGTGCGACTATCTAGACGACTTATACAAAGAGAACTGAAAAAGATTTACATACTAACTCATAAACTAAAATAATATGGTATTACGTTCGGTCACTTTCATATTCTTCCATATCCCAAACCCTTTTCTTTTCTAAAGAACTTAAAACGATCACTTTCACTGCCTGACTCCATTATTAGCGAAATGACAATCCTACAATACCCGAATGCAATCGTTTTTATTCCGACTTTTTGTGCCTGATATACAGATAATTATAGATAATACCAGCTATGTAGAAAACGGTTATCTCATATTGCTCTTTGTTTTGGACCTTAACATCTCGGGGACTCAGTTCTTGATCAATTTGGTTTCAAAACAGCTATCTCATTCTTCCTTCAGCACAGAAACTAAACCAAAAAACTGTTTAATATTGATCATTTGGACTCACCAACTGTCAAACTACTGTATTCACTCTAAAAGTTGGCTTAAAATTTGAAAATGTCTCATCTCAGTTTTGTCAACTCATGCAGGAATTGTTGGAGCTGCAACGAATCCTCAAATCAGTGAAACGAACATAAATCCCTGTTTCTCACGTTGAATCAGGTAATCATGTTGAATGTATAATTGCTATTCTTGCTTACAGAATGCCTCTGTTGTTTGGGGTTTTTCAAAAACATAAACATTTCCACATAATCGAAATTGTTTCGAAATTTATCTTCTGAACTTGAAAATCGTTTATTGTCTTTCGCACGCACTAAAAGTGAGTTCCCACGCACAAACTATATTCAAATGTTTGAACAAAACTAAATACCCAACAGAAAATTCAACACATTGAAAATAACTGGTTCAAAACTAGTTACAAACGGACATTCTTTTAAAAGCGAAATCAGTAATTGAGATCCCATTCAGAAATATACTATAGTAACTTTAGGAAACATCGGATAAGCGAAGAAGAAGAACTTTGGTAAGCAGTCTACAGCTTATCATAAAATAAATATAAATCGGAGCAGGCAAAAAATTAATTTTTTTGAACTATCATCTCGTTCTCATCGTCTCAAGATCATCACCGATAAAGCAAAATACAGTAATCTAGAGCTGCTCCAAAGCACTAACTCGCTTTCGGCTTCAAAATCAGGATGTTTTCCTACAAGGCATCTCTTCCTCGCTGATTTTTACCACAGTCATGCCTGACTATTTGTTGTTATTGTGCAGTTTAACATGTCAATCGAACGCTCCATTCAGCGAACCTGTACGTGCCACTTAAAGACATAACAGTAGTCAACAACTGTTTAGTGAATGGCTCTGTGCATCGGATTTTTCGGCTTAAAAACGAAACGAATCCAAGCCGTTGTGCATCACTCACTCGCTTAAGGAATTTGGTCATTACGTGCAAATATTTTGTAGTTGCAATTTTCAACGCAATCTCTTCTGCTTTCCCAAAAAAATCCTTGGCACGAAGGTAAAGATTTACTGGCGAAATGACTAAATCGAGTTTGTTTGTTTTATGTGCGCACATTCTCCTACATCTCACGCTCCTCCCGCCACACACACACACTCACACAATAACATGTGTTTGCACACATGGGAATTGCCCATCGGTGAACGATTTGTGCGCGAAACACTTTGCGGCCACCGCAGGTGCCGTGCCATATTAAGATCACCGTAGGCGAGTCAACGTCGGGATTCCCCAACCTACCGGTGGCATGTGTCGCACACATGTCGGCCGCTAAGAGCACGTTACTGGTATTTAGTATTTGGAAATTCCTAAGCACTAAACAAAGGTAATTCGTACGTGTGTGTCCGTTTCTAGAGAGTGCGTCCTTGCCTTTCCCACGGTTATCCTACGCAGTGCGGCAAATTGTCGCGAATTTTATGCGTTTCCTCTGCGACGTACAACTCAAAGTCTAGTTTCCACTTTCGCTGCCCTCGCGCACTTCATATCCCTGCAACCAAAACAAACACAAAGACTTTGCATTTGTGACTGGGCTGCGATAGTCCAATCTTTCATTTGAATTCCACTTGCGGAAAAGCAATTTTCACGAATCCCAATGCAATTTGTAAACACAGTTTGGAAACTGACAAGCAAACGCCGCGCACTAAACACCCACAAAGCGCTGTATGTATATGTGCGAGTGTGTGTTGGTGAAACACATTCACACATGCAAAATACAATAAGGCGTCCGTTGCGTTCACAGTTCGAAACAAACATGTAAATATTTGAAAGACAGTTGCCAGCTCCGAGTGTTTTCCACGTGAAGTGTACGTGGTTTTGCAGCCGAAAGGGAAATTATCTCAGTAGTGTGGAGGACATGTTTTCAAAGGGGATGAGCATATCAACCGTGACACATAATCTTGTGAAAAAGTCACGCAAATTCTTCGAATTGAGACCAAAAACCTTGTGGATGGGCAGCATGCAATATTTGGCCGATTATATGCTCCGTGTAAAATATAATAGATATTAGTATGTTATTATAATCTACTTTTCAATAACTGACCAGATCCATAGCCAGACTAGACCCAAGTCTTGGAAAATACCCACGAAAAGAGAATTGACACACACCACCTCTGCGTCGATTTCAAAGCTGCTTTCGACAGCATGAAACAGGGCTGCCTTTATGACGCGATGCCTCAGTTTGGTATATAGTACCCACATACCTAATACGGCTGTGTAAACTGACGTTGAGCTATTCCAAAAGCTCCGTCAGGACCAGTAAAGACCTCTTCGAGCCGTTCGATACCAAACGAGGTTTCAGACAAGGCGACTCCTTGTACGATATCCTTAATCTACTGCTGGAGAAAAAAATCGAGCTGCAGAACTAAATAGAGAAGGTACCAAATTCTCTAAGAGTGTACTGCTGCTGGCGTACGCCGATGATATTGATATCATTGGTCTCAACTACCGCGCCGTTAGTTCTGCTTTCTCCAGAATGGTAGTGAATGAGAGCAAGACGAAATATCTCCTGTCATCAAACAGTCGTCGCACTCGATATTGACATAGCTCAGCGGCTACGCTGGCGAGGTCATGTCGTCCGAATCTTCGAAAAGACTCCAACTTTGATAGTATTCGACGCAGTGCTCCCCGGAAGAAAGAGCAAAGCAAGAGAAAGACCTTCGCTCCGTTGGAAAGACAAGGGTGGAGAAGGATCTGGCTTCGAGTGGAATCTTACATTGGCGTTAAGCAGCTAAAAGAAAGAACAACTGGTGCGCTGTTGTAAACTCGGCTATATAATAAAGAAGAAGAAGTCTACTTCTCAGTGGTCGACGGTCAGAATTTTACTAGGCGGACGATACTTACTCGTATACATATACATGTCTCCACAAGCCTTCATTAGGTCTAGACCTCGTACTCATTTTAATAATTGAGGCCTAGATCCTTACTATACTTCTTAACCAAAACTCTATTCAGTGGTCTGTGTTATAAAAAACATCCACAAAAAAGCTGTGAGTCTAGGTTTTATACTTCAGACCCTAAACTAGCGACCTTACAGAAGCTTTCAACTGTACACGTTGCATGTTTTAAGAGAGTTCAAAACTTCTCACTTCCTTATTTAGTATTTCCTTAGGAGTTTATTCTTAGTTCATATCAATAGCAGCGGAATGTAAAACAATTACTTCCAAATCCTACCGGGAAACTGCTCTAGCTTATTTGTGGCTCAGTTCTTGAAGACTCTATAGCAATCCTAGTTCTACTTTGAAGCAATTTGTAACACAAAAAATAATTTATATTCTAAACTTACTAATCCTTCCACAAATTCATTTAATATAAAATAATTTGATTTTTCCCTCTGAATAATTATAAGAATTTCTTTATGAACACCACCCAACCCTCCTCCATGACATAGCAGAATAACCGGCAACGCGGTGCAATAATTTCATCCAGCCACCTAACGGTAGTAGACTTCCCAAGCACACTTGAGTTTTTCATTGAAGAAAACAAAAAACTCAAAGCATTTCTTTTGTCGCCCTCTCAGTGGAATAAATGCATTAATCAACTCTCAGCTGCACTCAGATACCTTTGCAATTAATTGGTTCACCGTTAAATGAGCAATTCTTTGGAGTGAGTCAGTGTGAATGGAGTAATGGGCTGTCTGGCCGGCTCAAGGATCATATTGGAATGTCATTTGTAAGATGATATCGTGTGCTTATATCAATTCCCACTATGTCAAGAGTTCGTGGACACAGACGAGCGCTGCAAACCACCCACTCAATCTGCCCCGAGCGCAGGGCGAAAATAAGCAGTGAAATGCAAAGAAATGTAATAATAAGTCTGGGATTTGGCCAGTAAGCCAAGGCGGTAGTGCAATTTTTCGCGTTTCGAATTTCAAGTGCACAAAATGTCATTGCAGCTTATGCTGTGCAAGGGGCACAAAAGCCGGACTGACTGGGTATTTAAGTACGACAGCAACACAGCAACCCTTCAACGCATGGAAAGTGAATTGCAAGTGAAGGGAGTTGTATTTAAGTGCGACTACGGTTATGTCTGTCATTAGTCTCGAGCAACTGTCGCGACTGCTGAAGTTGGGGGTTGGGGTGCTTGGGGAGTTCCCGTACAAATTGCAACTCCGTCAAGGGTTAGCCGTGTAGTAATTGTATAGCAAAATGAAGCAGACAAGGCAGAAGAACGTGGATGGGAGCTATGAAAGTGAAAAACAATGAAAAGTGGTTAGTAATCAGGATTACTGCAATGTACGGGCAGCGTACGTCGCGTCTAAGCGCTCGCCACCTAGCGACAGTCCGTGTGTAAACACAGATGCCGCCCGTAGTGGTTGTGTCACGCTTCGTTAAACTAAGTTCACGTCCGAATCCGCACAAGTGCCGCTCGCTGACTTCCCAAATCAACGAACTGGCCGGCCAGCTGTCTGAAATCACACGCCCCGCACGCAAAGGGTGCAGACGCGTCAAGTTCCGTCCTAATCATACCGGCGTGCAACAACCAACATGCCGGCCGGCTTTTGGATTATTTTACTCTCTGGTACTAGTCGCACCACAGACCGCAAATTAACTAACTCGAGGTTATGACAACTCGAAGTGAAGCGGCATGCAACAAATACGTCCATTGTGGTAGCACACAAAACAAAACACAAAGCCTCGCTCTGCAGTTATGCATACCGTCATTCGTGCCGTCCGTCGTCGCGCAGTCGTTGGCTTTTCCAAATTTGTTCCAATTGAATTTTCAGCTCCCAAACTTTTTACATCTAACCAACACCTACCCCTCCAGTGCTGTTACTGCCTTGTGAGCCGCATAAAAATTGTTTAACTGCCCACCCTTGGCGTGAGAGTGAAGTTGAAAAATTGAGCTTATGACCGAAAGTTTCACTTCCTGTCTAACTTTAGTAATAAAAGGCGCATTAGAGGCGCCCCTCCGCCGCCTGCCGCAACACCAAGTGCTTTTTTGATGTTATTAAACTATTCAACAGCCAACTATGCGCCAGCAAGCAAGTGTTGGTCAAGTGTTGCCACATCTGCCGCATTCGGAGGGCAAATATAAACGCTGTTGCAGCCACATTAGAGCTCGCCACATCACCACTCGGCATCATTTCGTGCAGTAATGGCAAGTACTTGCACTAGTGCGGCGCCTAACATGCCGCACAAAGTTGCAACTAGCCACTTGCCACAGTAATTAAAACTCCAATATGCCAAGTTGACTAAATGACACTTTGCTCGTTTACTCGTTTGCTCATTAAACTCATGCCGCGTGTTGTTTTTGTGCGAGTGTATGAACTTTTTAATATGAACGCGCCGCGCCTTACAGTTATTTTAGACCTTTTTTGGCATGTCCTTTTTGTTTGAGTTTTGAATCAACTTTTCGCTTATCATCCGCACACAAGCACACAGTAAACGTCCGCAGCGTCCAATAAGTCATTAAGTTATGGGCACTGGCGTTAAGTGCGGACACACACACACACGACTCACACGTACAAACACTTAGCGCGACACTTGCCATTTCACATGTCAACTCAACTGGTCTGCGGCGACGCAGCCGACCAATCAACTAGAAGTCCACAGCGGGGCGAACTGCCTCTCGCGCGCCTGTGCTGTGAATATTGCCAAACATCGGGCACTCCTTGGACTGCAGCGAAATGGCGTGCGTTTTGTGGCAGCCTTGCTCGGCGCTTATTAAATTCAGTTCGCCGCGCAGTCCACAGTAACAGTGTCAGAAACCGAGCTACGCCATCAATGGTTCATAACTGGCCAATTTAGTCGGAAGAATTCTGTTTGCTTTGGTTATATATTGCCAAAATAGTTCGAATATTATACTTCAGACAAGGATTTAGTGTGAGCTTTCGGGAAATTATACAGTTGCTTTCGCAGCTTTTAATCTTAAGATCTAAATTGTAGGCGTTTCTGCTCCTGAAACATGTTTTTTGACTTCTTCGGTTTCATCGTGAAAGAAAGCTACTTGGTTGTCGGAAACAATATCAAATCGATCTGACGATTTCAAGCGAGGCTAGCACCGGTTCGAGATCTTAACATTCCACAAATAAGAAAGCTAACTCTCCAAACACAATAGATTATCTCTCGACTTTATTAAAGCACTTTGAAAGCTTTTGAAAGCTTTTCGACTTTATGAAATTCGTACCCTCCTCCATAGTATTATCACACTCTTGTACTCCGTTTGACACTTTGCTTTCAAAACTTTACTGTTACTATCTGTTTCCATACAATTTCTAAATTTTCGAACACAGCCATTTAATTGAAACACTGTATTGTTGGTAAGGCTAAAAGTTTTGAAAATACTGAAGAATTGTTTACATTCACTTGGAAGCGTGCCAAAGCTGACAAATACATGCAAACACTGTTTGTGCCTGTGGATGTACGTATAAATATGCGGTGAGCTTAAATGGGTATCCTTTTGGCTGCAAGCCCTTGGTCAATTCTCTGCGTCAGATACAATCACAACAAAGTTCTTCGACGGTGCATAGTGTGGGATACGAGGCCGTGTGAGTGTGTGTATGTGTGTAGCAATGTGCTATGACCCATTATTTTTGCTTTCAAATATCTTCCGCAATTTTTTGTTATTGCAATTTAGCTAAGCTAAGCTAAAAGTATCTGTTACAACGAGTCATTTCTGCGCTTGAGCTTTTGATATTTTTCATTTATCCCAAGTTAAGTGCAAGGACAAAAGCTTTTGGTCATATTTTGTTTGAGATATGTTTTATATGTTTACTTAACCGATATTCGAATTTCTTGAAGGAAAACTTTTAAATTTTAAAATAATAATGGTGACTAACAGTTACATTTGAGGAAGAATTGTTGTTTTGTTTGAAAAATGACTCAAAATATATTTCGCAAAAAATTCTTGGTTTTTATGGCAAACTGAACTTACGAAAGGCTTCAAAGATCTCTGACTTAATTCAGACTTTTTCAAGCAAAGTTTATTTCGAGAGATTTTAGTCTCTACAAACGATATTTTAGTTATTCTTTTTAGTTATCATAATTTTTTCAAATGAACAGATTTCATTATCGTAATAAAGATGATCGAACTGATATTCGACGCTTTATTTTATATATTGGATAGTTGAAAAGGTATTTTCAGCTTTTTCACATCTTCTCTTGAATCCAACTTTATTCCATTAAGGGAGTCCTGCATTGACCTAAACAAATGCTAGCCACATGGTGCAAGGTCAGGACTATGTGGGGGATGTATCAAAACTTCCCAGCCAAGCTCTCCCAGTTTTTGCCAAGTCATCAAAGATGTGTGGGGTCTAGCATTGTCCTGAAGACCAAAACCCTTTCTGTTGATCAGTTCTGGCCGTTTTTTATCGATTGCTTGGCTCAATCTCATCAGTTGTTGACTGTAAAATGTAGAATCAATCGTTCAAATAGGATGGAGCAGCTCATAGTGGATGATTTTTTATAAAGAAATTTCAAAATATGTATATCGAATTTCTTCATTATTTTCACTCATTTTTGAACAGCTGTAACTTTTTTTCAACTTCCCCGAATTTGATTTTTTTTTTTTGGTTGAATGAAGCTTGAAATCTCACCTTCCCAACACCACTTGTCAATACATACGGCTGCATGTATTGAAAAATACGAAAAGACTTTTACGACCACCCAATATTTCAAAAAGGCATTTTGTTTCAAGGAAGGCACAACCTCATTTATATTTTCAAATTTTGTAAAATTATATCAAAATATGAAGTTTTAAGATCTTTTCATTTAAAAACCGTTTTGTGTTTTTTTTTTTTTTTTTTGTAATTTTACCTACGACATACAGCTCTAATACCAAAAACTGTACTCTCGCAATGATTGAAGAAATCACATGACAGAGCACACTCTGAAGCTAGCCTAGGCGGCCTTGACACATGAGAGGTGTGTAGGGACACTACATCTAAACAAAACGTTAAAACATTTTACTTGTCCCACCTATCGACTATAAGTGCTTATCCTTGAACGGCCTTTCTGCGGGTTTCCCCAAGAACTGATATTTGGGAAAAAACTTTTCAAGAAAAGGCTTTACCTGCCGAGCATACTTGTATTACAGCTAACGATCAAGTGTAGGTGCTTGTTGTAGGTACATACATACATACATACTTACATATGTAAACATATATTGTATATTTGTTTACAGGTATGCGCGCCCTGCAACTTTAGGCAACAACAAGCATTCAACCTGCAGGCATAGCAATTGCTTTATTATTAAGTTTGGGACAGCGCCGAGGAGATCGTAAACACTTTTACTCTCTTCGGTTTTGAATATAAGTATGTAGGTATTTAGATACAAAGCGGCGAGCTCTTATACGTCGGCATCTGTGAGATACTTTCAGTTGTCTGCTATACAAATTTACATGCAACAAAACGCAATGCAACATGTCTGACGTATTTCTAGCATTTTGGTAAGCGCTTAGCAGGAAGCAAACATAAAAACATAGATATGTATGTATGTATGTACAAAATTAATTTATTTTTATTTACTAAAAATTTTTGAACAAAAATACGTATATTAATGCAAGTAGATGTAACAGCAACAATATTTTCTCCAGTATCCAGTCTCTGCGACATTGTTGCTTCACCAAGTCCACATATCGGCAACCAAGGACCCAGTGCATCGATATGCATTTGTGTGTGTGTGTGTGTGTGTGTGTGTGTAGCTGCGTGCGCTTCCTTCCGTTGTGCTCATTTGTATGTGTGTGTGTGTGTGCTATGCAACTGCAAATAGTTCGATGGCAACTCAAGCAGAGACAGCTGGCGGTAACAGCTGCCGTTTGGAGTGTGCCCATTAAAGTAACTCAACAAATGCAAGCGGATATAGTACGAACACTTGAGCATGCACGCGGCCACACGCACACACACACCGCTGCACGCAGGCACAGGCGCAGCGCCGCCACTGCAAAGGTATGAAGCTATGAAGCAAGGTGCAGCCGCAAAGAAAGCCAAAGCAAAAGGTAAAAGATACGCGCAACCGACATGTTCGAGGCGCTCAGCTGTTTCGCCATGCCTGCCGTATCTGTGAGATACACGAACCACGCGTACAACGGCGCTTGCTCTGCGCAGCGTTGGAACACGTTGCCTACGGCGCATAAACAAGCTCTCGCATCGAGCCGTCCAACATTTTGGTTTCGGTATTTGAGGGCCGGCCGCATGAAATTCACAAACAGTTGCGTGCGGAACGCGAGCGAGTCTATAGTGGTTCTCTGAAAACGGATTGCTTGTGCGGTGGTGGAGTGTAGTAGCCAAAGCAATATCTGACAACCAAAAAGCGGATATTGGCGAACGAAATTTTAAGCATAAAAAATGAATAAAATAAATTTCACAAATTTGAGCAACTTAATTGAAAAAAAGGCATAAACAAAACAGTTCGGCAGCAGCACTCGGTGGCCTCTAGTGGCAACAACAAACACAGCGTGAACGAAGTGAATCGCTCAGCGAGGAATATGAAAAGAATTAAATAAAAATAAAAATAAATTTGGGAAATAATTCACTCAAGCGCACAACAACAATATTTATTCGACGATTTCCCTTTCACTACGCCTACGAAATGAATTGAAAAAATAAAAATAAAAACAACAACAATTATAAATAAAATAGCAAATTTCATGCAAAGAAAAATATCAAATCAAAATTGAAAATAACAGAAATAAAGGCAATGACAAAGCCGCATGCATAAATTATAGCAAAACGTTTATTGTGTCTCTATGTATGTGTCAATGTGTGTGAGCAAATAAAAATTTCAACTAAAAGTGCAAATAAACTAACTGTACATTTAGCAAAGGCAGCGTAAGCAGAATTTATCATCGCTCAAGCAAATGAAAGCCAGCTAATTCACAACAACACCAACAACAAAAGTTATAGTATCCATTTAATAAGGCGCTTGTGAATTTGTACGCCAACAACAATAAAAATACGCACATGCATATTTAATAAAATTAAGTGAACGCTTTTTTCTTGTTGTTGCATTTGGCATTTGTGAGCAAAGTGGTGGTGCAAGCGACAAGTAAGCGCACTAAAGTGATTGCCTAGTGACAACAACAGCAAAAACAAAACCAACGTGGTCAAAAGGACTTGTGCAGTGAGTGACAACAAAAGTGCAACAACAACAATAACGCCATTGCAACAAAGCGACAAATACAGCAAGAGGCGTGCATTAACGGTAAAACAAAAGCAACGCGAAAGTAAAAAGGCAAAATAAACACAAGTTGTGAGCCGGCGGCGTTAAATGAGCGTGTGAATGAAAAGTTGTTGCAAAAACAACGAAAAAGCACACAATTTGGATTACGACAACAACAAAGCAGACAGATGAATTGGTGAGTTGATTTACGTTCGTGTATTTCTAGATTTAATAATTGCCTGTGATTTATGAAATGTGTGGGCGCTGTGGCACAAAAAAACAACGGTTGTTTGGGCGAGAATTTCATAAGAAATTCAAATAATTTAATTGAAATAAAATTGCTTGTGGCAACACCAATACATTAACTGGGTGGCGTTGTTTGCTGCTGTGAAGCAACTTTTTCTAGCAGCAAAGACAACAACAACTCGCGTTTTCGTTAATTTGATAGATGCATGCAACATTGAATGAACATCTTTGTTCATTCCCCAACAAATTTACATTTGAACACGCCCAGCCACAACCACAGTTGTTGCTGACTTTTTGCCTTTGGGCAGGCTTTCTCGCCGGTAGCATAGGGAAATGCTGCAACCTCGATTTTTTATTTCGATTTCCCCAGCGTTTCTTTGTTGTTCTGACAGCATTTGCTTGCAATGTTGCCCCTAATGACAACTGAGGTCGCGCGTCTTGATGCGCAATCAAAAGTGTTGCACATTAAGCCTCGAGGCAACGCTTGCCACATTTCCACGCACACACACGCACAGCCTACCCACCTGCTTAGCTGACACTCGATAAAGCATAGCAAGTGTAGGCAATAAAAAGTGCAACAACAGCAGCAACAGCGGTTTTTGCAGCCTACACGCAAATTCCTGGTTGCATGCTACACACGCAACAAACCCGTGTGCTCGTGCAAAACTGTCACCAATGAGCATCAGCAAGATTATTGGAGTGTTTACGAGCGGCGGCAATGTTGCAACATGTCGACCTGGGCGCATTGTTGTTATTGTTGGCGGCGATAGTGGCGACTGTAATGGCCATTATGCGTTTATTGACTCTTTCAAAAGTGGCCGTGCGATTATTGGCGCAAAACACTCGATATCAGCCAATATAAATATGCATATACATATTTACATGTGTGGCGTGTGTGTGAGTGGGCAAAAACAAATTGCTAATGCGCAGAAAATGCAAATAATCGCTTATAAGAAATATAGCAATCATAAACATAATGAAAATGTTAATTTTCACAGCGGCGCACACACGTTGCAAGCAAGCTAGCAGATAGTGGCGTTGCTCATTTGTGGCAATTGTGCTGCTTTCACGCTGTTAGGTCGGTCAACCGTTCATTTGGCCGCTGCAAGAACGGCCAAAGGCGTTTGTGCCGCCGGCTGATGTACGTGCAACTGCTTAGCGGTAACTAACCATCTATGCCACTTACCACACATCACATACATACTGACGCATAATTAGCAGGAAGTTGTGCATTCGCACTCGCTACGTGCTGCTAATTTGAATTGGCCGCTAGAGCAGCAATAACAACAACAAACATTGCAGCCAACACAACTGGTGCACTCGATTATTGCCACTGCTTGTTGCACATTCACTGTTTGGCAACAAGTGCGCGACACACAGTTGGGCGAAGGTCGTGGGCATAAAAAGTCTACAAATTTCCATTGGTTATTTGTAGTAAATTTTTTCTTTTTTTGGAAAATGTAAATTTATAAAAAAAAAATTATTAAAAAAAATTTCTAAAATTTTTTTCGACAACTTTTCATTTTTACAAAACTTATTATTTTTTTATATTTTTTTTTGCTCAAATTCGCGCATATAATCATCTGTCTGCATAGTTTATGCACCCAATGTGCATGTGCCACAAATAACGCGCTTCCATACGCGTGGCGCTCAATCAATGCAATTCCACCGCGTTCGACTGCGCGTGAGTGCCGTCAAGTGTGGCAAGCGAAAAACGCCAAGCAAAGCGAGTGCAATTCAGTTTTAAGTGCAAACTCTCGCATTGCAACATTTAAGCAGCAAAAAAAGCGCACAATAAATTTACCGTTTTTCATAATGCTTTGCGATTTTTTCGTGTTATTTAGTTATTTGCCAAGCAATTTTGGCTCTAATAACTCTATTTCCACACCAACACACACACACGCAGACACATTTTCTAAAAGCGTTGCTTTAATTTTATATAAATAATACTTATAATTGCAACAACAACAAGTGTTGTTTTTGTAATATATGTTTGGTATTAATTAACGGACGGCAACGAGGTGCAGCGAACTCGCAAAAGCCCAACATGCACTTATATATTAATGTACATACATGTGTATGTATGCATTTAAGTTATGTCTGTATGTGTGCTCCTGCCACGCTAGCTGCATTTTTGGCGCATTTTTCTAGCTTAATTGCTCAGTTTTGCGATTAAGTTATTGCTGTGTGTTTTTTCGCAATTTTTCGATTTCATATTTTATTTTATTTTTTTTTTTCATTGCTCACTGCGGCACTTTTAATTGTTTTGAAATTAATTTGTTATTTTTATATTTTCTGCTTTTGATTTTGCCATGCCAACCTGGTCGGTGGCAAATGCAGCTGAATGCTTCAGTGATTTCCAGTGATTTTGAATGAAGTAATTAGAAAAATAAAATTAAAAAAAAATTAAAAATTATGAGGTTTCTGTTCTTACTTTTTTGAATTTTTTTTTTAATTTAAAATTTTTTTATATCAGCAAAAATATGTACAATAGTATAAATATAAAAAAATATAACAATTAAAAATAAAAAGTAAATAAAATAAATAAAATAAAAATATAGAAACAAAGACTAAAACAGAATTATTATGAAGTTTCTGTTTTTAATTTTTTTGTTAAATATTTTTTTTAATTTTTAACTTTTTAATATCAGCAAAAATAAGTACAAATAGTATAAATATAAAAATAAAAATAAATAAAATTAAAATAAAAATATAGAAACAAATACTAAAACAAAATTATTATGAAGTTTCTGTCTTTATTTTTTTTTATTATTTTTATTTAATTTATTTTTTAAATCAGCTAAAATAAGTACAAATAGTATAAATATGCTGATTTAAAAATAAATTGAAAATAAGTAAAAAAATAAAAACAAATACTAAAATAAAATTATGAATTTTCTGGTTTTAATTATTATTTTTTTAATTCTTCTTAGTTTTTTATTTTTAATTTTTCATTTTTTTTTATTAATTTTTTGAATGTGTAATTTTTTCTTTTTTTAATTTTTATTTTTTTTTAATTTTTAGTTTTTTTTTTAATTTTTTCTTTTAATCTTTTATTTTTTATTAATTTTTTTTTTATTTAAATTTAAAATTTTTTTTTAATTTTAATTAATTTTTTTTTAATTTTTTAAGTACAAATAAGGTAAATACCTCAATTTTTCAGTAGTATGCATTCTTGGAAGCAACAGCAACAGCTTATTTAAACTCAAGCATATCAAAAACTTTAAATTATTATAAAATGAAGGAAAACACAATTGAAAATAATGTATATAAATAATAAGCCTCGAAATGCCATTGAAAACGCTTTTGAGTCGCTTTTTCAAGTTTCATGAATTTACACACCACTGCTTTTATGTGACAGATGTATGGTAGCTTCAATTACATACATATATATGCATATATACATATTTACATACAAAATATAAATATATATGCGCTCGTACAGCAGTCATCTGTTTACAGCCGCGTAAATGACACAATCCGCATGTTATTTGGGTGATTTTTCAAGCTGCCGCCACACAAACGCAAGCATAACAAGCACACTTAGCTATGTACATGTGTGGGTGCACCTACATTTGGCACTCACTATACACACATACATATGCACAATTGATTATATATTTTACTAGCAGCAAAACCAACCATAACAAATCGAAGCGCGTGCGGAAAAGACTCGCTGATGTTGCCACAACAGCGCCTGCAACAACATATGCATGTATCTACACATTGTACATACGAAAGAGCCACCCAAAAACAGTCAAAGCGTTACCAAGCAACAGCCAACAACACACAAAAAAACAGCAACAACACAAACTTACATAAATTCAAATCGTTTTTTCGATGAATTTTCATTTTTGCTGATTTCATATTTCCAACATTGCTGTTGTTGTTGCTATTGCTGCCGCCCGTTTATTGTAATTGAAACGAATGCGATTAACATAATTCACTTGTACTTAGTGGCATTGTTGGCGCACACAGCGCTAAGTGCTTTTATTCGTTTGTTGTTGTTATTGTTGTTGTTGCTATAGCTACTGCTGCCACTAAGCGCTTGTCGCCAGAAATCATTTGTTGGAGAATTACAATAATTGTCTTGGTCAAATTACACGACACACATTAAACACACACACACATGCTATGGCATCAACACGCATACATAACTATTATATAATACTTACATATGTACTTATGCATATATATGTATGGATGTGTGTGTAGCGCCGCAGACCTTGGCTGCTGATTTTCTGCAAAAAATGCGACAATAAAAAGACAATTGTACAAAAAACCACAGACTCAGCCAATTTGAAATTTGTTAGCGTAGACTTTTCTAAAGTGTCCAGCAACAACAACAACAACCACTGCAACAACAAGAGCCGTGGTAGAGCTTACGCGCTAATGTATGGGGAAATAGTAAATCATCCGCAATTTTGTGGCTGATGATGACAATAATCATGTTTCAAATGGACGCCGACAGCGCTAAACACACCTACACAAACAACAAAAAAATGTTGGAAATAAAAAAACGCACACACTTACATATGTAGATATATAATATGCGCACATTAAATGGCAGGTTTAATGTATGGAGGGTGGGGGAGCTGAATTTAATGTGGCTGGCAATAAAAATGTTTGCATTTTTTCAGAGAAAACTTTAAGAAAATTTATAAATACGAAAAAACTTTTTCGACTACACAATATTTAAGACTAAAAAACATATTTTTCTAATTTTAAAAAATTTACTTTGATTAAAAAAAATCGATTTAAATAACGTGCTTTACAATTTCTTAATTTTTGTAGTTGAATTTTTAAATTTATTTATTTTTTAATAAAATTCAAGTTTTTTTTATTAAAAAAAATATAAAAAAAATTAAAAAACGTAAAAAAAGTTAAAAAATATAAAAAAAAATATTGAAAAAAGTTAAAAAAATATGTGAAAAGACATTTTCTACAACAAAAACAATTTTTCTTTATATTTATTACTTGTTCTTGCTTTTTTGTGTTTATTTCTTGCTTTTTGTCATTCTAAAAATATTTTTCATTAAATTTCAATAAATTATTTTGCAACTGTGCGCCGCCCAGACATTTAAGAAATAAAAACGGCTCCTGTCTGGCGACGCCAGGCGATAAAAATCCACCTCACAGACGAAAATTCGTTATAAAAAAGTCGAAAAATTCGCAAAAATAATTTATAGATAAGCCAAAGGCAATTAAATAAAAGGAAAATCGTTTTAATTAACGAAAAAATAAATAAAAAAAGTAATTAAAAAAATAAAAAGAAATTAAAAAAAATATAAAAAACATAAATTAAATAAAAATCATAGAAATCCGTGGCACATAAAAATTAAAAACAGAATTTGCCACCCACAAACAGACATAAGTTTGTACCTGAGTATGTGCGTTTGTTTGTATGTTAGCAGGCAAAACGCTTTTTTATTTGCTTTTGATTTCATGCCAGCGAAACACACCTACAACAACAACAACTGTCTTAACAAAGAAGCGCTGCCAGAGGCACAACTGCACATATTTACAACATAAATTAAAAAAAAATTAAAAAAAAATTAAAAAAAAGAAGAAATAAAAAAAAATTAAAAATTAAAATTTTTTTTAAATAAAATAAAAAAAGCGAAAACAGCAAAAAAAACCAAAATTAAGTAAATTAAGCGCCTTATTACCGCTAAGTGTGGCACTTAAATGCCGCAGTGCTGTGGAAGCAAATACAACACACATTTACATACATTCATATGTGTGTATGTACTATCTCTATGGGCATTTACAAGATTCCTTCGCATGTTGGCCCCTCCACCATTGACTCATGCAGTCGGTTTGGTGCGTGAAATATCTCTACGTATGCATGTGTGTGTGTGTGCGTGTAAGTGTTGGTATGCGGAAATAGTTGTTTTGAAGTTTTTGTCTGTTTTGCTGGAAGTCTTTGGCAATCTCAGCGATTTAACACATTGCCCCGCCTCTGCATGTGTTCAGCGATTCCCTAAGGGTCTGCGGCCGGCAGCCTTGGCTGGCATGTGGGTGGAGGAAGCACTTACTTTAGCTGCCTATGTCTATCTCCCCTGCCCCGATTGCGATTACGCCATTGCTGACCATTAATTACGAACATAGCACGGCACAGCACAGCATAGCGTGGCATGGCAGGGCAGACATTTGTGCTACATGGAGCGCTATCATATTTATTGGTCATTAAGTTAATCTAAAACTTATTCCTGGAAACTTCAAATTATGTACAACAAACGCAACAATAATTACTCAGCGAGCGCACACATATCTATGTGCGGATGTGTGTGTGTAGTCACATGTGTAGCGCCATTAAAGCTCAAGGGACTCGCCCAACAATTCTAGGCGTACTTTAGCACCGCCGCTGTGTGTGTGTGTCTGCTGGCATGTGCTAACGGCATGAGTGCTCATACTCCGAAGCCGCCGCCAGCTATATACTATGCAAGTATGTTTGTGAATGTGTATGTGTGTGTGCATAATTGCGCTGGAATGTAGGCCAGAGCAATCTCGTAAAATGGCAACTGTCACAACCAAACACACGCTAATCCACTTGGGCTTAAATACGTGTACAGCTGTCAAGTGCCATGTGCGTGTGTGTGTTTGCGAGGGAAGAAAAGGAATGCGCGTAAACGCCTGAAAACTTGCTACAACTCACTTCAAGTTGGCGCTGTTTTGAACATCTTTCATAAAGTTGGCGTGTTACAAAAAACAACTGGCAACAACAACAACAACTGCCATGTAACAAGCGCACGCAGGCAGTTAGTTGTTAAGTTGTGCGCGATCTGCCGCAAGTTGGCAGCGCTTTTGGTACACCATTTATTTTACGCTGCCATTTTGTGGGCTCTGCTGAGCGTCTCAACGAAGTGGGCCAACAGTTACTTGCCAACAGAACAACAACAACACTTTGAATTTAAAGAATTTTACAAAAAATACATTTTTCTCGTTAATTTCGAAATGCAAAAAAGCTAAACTCAAGATAATATTATATTTTTTAATTTTCTTTATTTCATTTTTTAATTTTTTTTTATTTTTTGAAATTTTTTTTAATTTTTTTTTTAATTTTTAATTATTTTTAAATTTTTTTTTTTAATTTGTTTTATTTAATTATTTTCTAATTTTTTTTTTTAATTACTTTTTTAGTTCTTTTAAATTTATTTTTTCTAATTCTTTTTTTTATTATTTTTATTATTTTTTTATTATTTTTTTTTTATTATTTTTAAATATTTTTAAGCATTTATTTAAATTTGAAGACCACAAATTTTAAGCGTTAAAACTTCGCGTATCAGAAACGCCGCACCTTATGCACTCACTTACATACAAACACACTCACATGGATTCGCAGAATTGCCTGTTTATCCATATTGACGATTGGCGCTACTGAGTTGGCGCTGATTGAAGCTTCTGAAACCGCGAAAGAACCGCTAAATGGCATGGGCCTCGTTGCATCTACGGAAGTGGCAAAATGCCCGCACAATAGCCACACTCGCACACATATGTACATACACAACCAATGCGCTTACAAACCATTTATAAGTACTTTTGTGTGTGCGTGTGTCTGTCCATTGTTTATTGTTGGAACACTTTTCTCTCACACTCCTCGAAAATATTGAAAACTGATTTTGTTCTTGTTCTTCTTCTCCTCTCTTCCAGTTGCAGCAACAAATTTAACACAACACAAAGATGCAAGCGCCGCGCGGATTAACGTCTGGCAGATAAACAAAGGCGCGCGAGCCGAGAAGACAACACTGGAAAAGTGGAGCACGCCAGTTCAACGCTGGCGCCAACAACACACGTGAAAAATTGTGATAAACAAACATTTACAGTTTTTCGCTTTCAACACTTGCCGCGCAACGCGAAAGTTAAGCCAAAAGACTATAAGCAACAACAACAACTACTAGCATAGCAAGCCACACACACACAGAAGTGGAGCGCTAAGCTGGTAATTCATAAAAACAAAAAACCAAAAGCGAAAATAACAACCGTTGCAGCGAAAAAAACATGGAGCAATTTGCAGCACAAATAAGGCAACAGCAAGCAGAACAACAGCAACAACAACAACAACAAACCAGCGCAGCAGTCGCTGCGGTCGAACAGCACGAACTGCAACAACAGCACAGCACCATTGTTGTTGTCGACGAGGACAACGACGAATTGCCCGCCATTGAAGCGACCATCATTGACATTCCAATGCCGGCAGCGCCAGCGCACTCCTGCCCCGCGGACACGGCGCCCGCGCCAGAGCCATCAACCGCCCTCTCGTCGTCGTCGTTGTCGTCTTCGTCGTCGTCCACCTCCTATGACACGGACAGCAGCACGACGAGCAGCACTTGCTGTGCGCGACACGGCGAACACATCTACATGGAGAAGGCGCAACAACAACAACAACAAAAGTCACAGCAACAACAGCAGCAAGAGCAACACCAACAGAAGGCGAAATACGCTTGCAACGCGGATGCGGAAGTGAGCTATTTGAAGAGCGAGTACCGGCTGCACTGGCCGTTCTTCATGCTGGCGATCTCCATCATTGAGGTGAGTACCGAAAGAAACCATGCAAAGAAATGCAAACAATACAAAAAAAAACAAATATTTAATAAGCATAAGGCTAGTTCAGACAGTACAGAGTGCGCGGCATTTTTGAGGTTAGCGCTAATGAAGCAAATAGTTGCTTTAACAGCTCTTTTTCGCAGCAAAATTGAAAATGAAGAATTTATTTAGTTTTTTATTTCGATATAAATGTAATATAATGTATGTATATCGTCGCCTAAAGTGCTAAATCACTTTTTTGATTGAAAAACTTGAGTTTTGCTTATAAAATGGGTATATATTGGTTAGGAAATAGTTATATATTGGTTACAAAATGGTTATATATTGGTTATATCTTGGTTATAAACGAAATCGAGAGCTGAAACATTTATATAATATGACGTAGTGCATTATAAGCAATAAAAAACTAAATTTCGTATTTTTGATATTACGTTGTTTTGCAGTTTAGATGACGATATACATCTTTATTTAATAATTGTTTTTAATTCGTTTCAATTAAATATTTTTAAGTAATCCAAACTATTTGTGATCTGCCTTTGACCATTTTTTCTCGTTATTTTTCTTGTTTTTTTTTTTAATATTTTTCGCCTATATTCTCACATATTTCCGCATTTTCTATGCGAAAGCAAATTGCTTGCAAATATTTGATGTTTTTGTTGTTGCAAATTTTTTCAATTGCTCGCGGTTAGCAACAAATTCATGCACACATAACTTTGCAATTTAAATTTTCCGTGTCTATTATCAAATTAAAAGGCAAACGCTCGCGCAATTTATTCACGCTTTGCTTAATGAAATATGAAACGGCAATCGCAGGATTTGAAATTAATTGATTGTAATTAAATACTAATTCTGACAAAAATAATTAAATTGATTGAGCCAACGTGCCAAAAAACTATCCACTTAAACGCCGTTTAATGCACAAAAACACAAATTTTTTGCGCAAAAACAAATATATCGGCAGCTACAACGCAAAATAGCATAACATCACTTTTCAAAAGCTTACACGATATAATAAAAACCAGTCATATTGTAATAAAATTTGATTTGTGGCGATTTAAAAGTTATGTATTGGTTATAAAATGGTTATGCATTGGCTACAAAATGGTTATATATTGGTTATGTATTGGTTATTATAACTGTTAGCATTTTTCAATTTCTTTTTTTTTTTTTGATGATACGTTGTTTTACATATTAAGCGACGATATGTTCATATATGTCTTTGTATGTTTGTATGCAAATGCTTTCAACAATGTTGCGCTCCATTATTCATGGCATTCAAATTTGTTAAATACTCAAATTGATTACTGTTTATTGTTAGAAGTGCGCGCATTTATTGGAAATTACATGGAAAATTTGCATAATAATATTTTTTAACAATTATTAAGTGGAATATTCGATATTGGCGCGGCGTTTCGCTGGAATTCTGAAACTTAAAAATTAATGAATTGGTTTTTGCTAAAATTTGCTATTCTAATTTTCGCTCTTAACGAGTTTTAATGACTCATGTTATGCAAATTAGCGCTACTTTACATATGTACAATAACAACAACAAAGCATAATTTTCATTATTTATGTTTTCATAAATATTTCACCGTAAATTCCGCGAAAATGGCAGCTTGAAATTAATAATCTGCGCTGAAAAAGTTAGATTTCTGCTAAATGCTGAATAAATCATCATCGAATATGCGCCACTCAAAAATTTATTTCGAAATTAATCAAGCAACGGTGTTTTGCCAGCAAAAAAGCGGACTTTGCCACAAACTAGCGCATATTTGCTCCAACAACGCAAGAAAAATCAAACAGATACACAAAAAATACACACACACACACACACATGCACACATACACTCAAGCAGTGCCGCCACGGCTACCAATCAATATGCCGTTACACCAGCAACGGCGTCGCTGTTAAGTGGCACAACACAAAAGCGGAAGTAGTACTTTTACTTCACTACAACTAGCTGGTGTACAGCAACAAAAACAAAAGCAACAACAACAACAGCGGCTAACAAGCCAACGTTTGCGGCGGCTGGGGCAAAATGATGGCGCACGAGTCACATGGCGCCCCAAAATCGATTAAACATTGTCTGGTCCGATTCGGTCTGCCTGCTTGGCTGACAGTGGTTGCCCGGCGCTACCACCACCACAAACACACACACACATGCAGCGTGATGGCAGCACGCAAGGAAACAACGTCACAACTACACAATATTTAACTGGCGCTTTCATAGCGACAAAGTTGTGACTTCATAACGCATTGTATTGGCGGCGGCGCTGGACACGCACACCAACGCGCGTGCAACATTGTTGGGACAAGACGCAAAAAAAGCGCTCACGTTTGCCTGTTTGCCAGTGCTATATTTGTGTTTGTGTTTGCAGGCGCAATGCCGCTTTGGACTCGAGTCTAGTTGTTGCTCTTGCTGTTGTTGCTGCTGGTTTTTATATGCGAAATTTATGCGCTGCCATTTTTCATTTTATTTCGCTATACTTCCGAAACTTCTTTGTTTCATTTCACAATACGCCGCGTGTGCTATTGCTGTTGTTGTCGTTTGTGTTATTGCTATTGCCAGGACAATGAAGAGCACAATAGAAGCGGAAGGACCTTTCAGAATATGCCAAAATCGAAGCGTACAGCAAGCAGCGGCATGCATGACAGACTTGACTAACTAGAAATTGGAAACGCGAAAACAACAACAAGCAAAAAAACAAAAACAACTGCAAATAAACAGCAAAGTGAACAGGGAGCGGCAAACAGCAGTAAAAATCAGTGACATAAAAAGTAATACATGCATGAGTATGAGCGTGTATGAGTGTGTGTGGGACAAAAAATTTTCAAACTTTTTACAGTTAGGTCCCAACGAATATTTGGACTCAATTGGCTTTGTTGTTTTTACCACTACCACTTCCCCGCGGTCTAAACATATTTCGTACACATACACAGACACAAGCAAAGTACATGTACATATGTGTGTGTGCAGTGCATACACATACATTTTACTCAATTCATTACAGCATTGTCTCGCTTTTTATGGCCACTCATACAAGTTTATGCACTTACATGTGTGTGTGTGTGTGTAGGTGTGTTTTATGTAGTTTCCACATGCCAAGCAACAACTCGTGTATATAAAAATTATCCTTTTTATTAACATTGTTGTGGCAGCAATTGCCGTTGCGCACTGCCATTGCCCCGCGCTGCGGCTATTTCTTTGCAACTTCCACAAGCGATTCGAGAATTTTATGACAACCACTCCACTTCAGCCACTGGAGTTTGCTTCTCCGCACACAAGGCAATACTCCAGCGTCTTTCGCCTATTTTAGTGCTTGGGCCCAGCCACAAGCAAATAGGAGTCGCCTGAAAGTATGCTTCTGCATTTGTTCAACTATCTGGGAAAGTTTAGTTTCATGAAGAAATATGTTCTTTTAAATGTTTCAATTTTTTAACTGGAAATGAGAAATGAAAGTAACAAATACAAAAACAAAATTGTTGAAAATAATTTTCAAAAATTTTTTCAAGCGCATTTTCATTGAATTTCCCGCATTTATTGCACGTGACTGCACAAAGCGCAGAAAATTTATGGCGACTTTCGGCCAGCGCTAAATGAATTCCAAGTCCACCTGCAGCAACATTTATTAGCCACACAGATGCCGTTATAATAAGCTGACTTTTGGCTGACATTTTAATCAGCAGCCACATTTTCGAACAAAGCTGCTGTGAGCGTTGCCAGACGCTGGCAGAATGCAGTTGCGCGTACGAATCGCAAGCTTGACCTTCTTGGCAGAGAAAATGCTAAAGATAAAGAGCAAAAAAAAATTAAAAAACTTGACCCAAATGAAATCAGGGCAATACTTTAAAAATACATAATAAATATTTTTTAATATTTTTATTAACTATAAAATCGAATACACCTTCAGCCTTCAACCAAAATACTAATGATTAAATTTTTTTCTCTTTTGCAGGTCGCAATTTTCGCGTACGACTCCGCCACCGTACCGGGCACGGAGGCCACACGCGAACTCATTCCACACATGCCCATCGCCTCCGACTCGGTGTTCATCTACCGGCCCGACCGCCGTCTGCAGGTGTGGCGCTTCCTCTCCTACATGTTCCTGCATGCCAACTGGTTCCACCTGGGCTTCAACGTCATCATCCAACTCTTCTACGGCATACCGCTGGAGGTGATGCACGGCTCGGCGCGCATAGGCATCATTTACTGTGCGGGCGTGTTCGCCGGCTCGCTGGGCACGAGCGTCGTCGACTCGGAGGTGTACTTGGTGGGCGCCAGCGGTGGCGTATACGCAATGCTCGCCGCACACTTGGCCAACATCACGCTCAACTACAGGCAGATGCGCTACGCGGTGGCGCAGTTGCTGTCGGTGCTGATATTTGGTAAGTTCCCCTTGATTTCCATTGCCATTACGTTTTGATTTTGATTTCGATTTTGATTTGTTTACGCGCGGCGCGGGAGTGCGGCGTTGAAAGGTGTTTGAGTGCTAGCCTAATCGGCGGTGATATGATTTGACCTCATTCTATGTGGGCGCAAAGTAAACACATTTCGTTACGCATTCACGCCGCGTGCATTTTGGTAGATTATTTTGTTGTTTTTATTTTTGTTTTCATTTTTATTTTTGTTCTCCTTTTTTTGTTTCTTTTTTGTTGCGTAATCTTTGCGTAACACTTGCTTTTGATAAACAAAATTGTAATTTGTACTAATGTTCACACCATTCGCTTTTGCTCTTCTCCTCTCTTGCAGTATCTTGCGATCTGGGATATGCATTGTATTCACAATATCTAGACGACGAGGGTGTGACCAAGCCCACGCCGCTTGAGCACACCTGGCCGAACATCGATCCGCCGCCGGTGTCGTATGTGGCACACATGACCGGCGCGTTGGCGGGCTTCACCATCGGTCTGCTTGTGCTGAAGAATTTCGAGCATCGCGCCTATGAGAATCTCATCTGGTGGCTGGCGCTGGGCGTCTACAGCGCCTTCACCGTCTTCGCCATTGTCTTCAACCTGATCAACACGATGACCGGGCAGCTGGTGGAGGAGCGCAGCGAAGTTGTGGCACAGCAGTTGTTGTACGATTTGGGTGTGTCGTAAAAAGTCTGTTTGCGTCGAACAGTTAAGTGAGAGAATTTATGCGAGAACAATATAAATGCGTGCAAATTTGAGCGCGGCGTGGCAACTCTGTGGCACCGTAAAGCCGCAGCTGTTGCGAAGTGAGCGTTGAAGCGCACAATAAAGTCGAAATTGTCGTAAAAGTGAGGAGAAGAAGAAGAAAATTTTTTCGAAAAATATCGGCTTAACTTGCACACACTCGCAGCTCAATTTCACGCATTTCTGTTAGCCACATCTATTTATTTGTTACTATTTAACTATATTTTTTCGTCGTTGCTGTTCTTGTTTAATTTATTTTTTTCAATTTATTTAAATATCTTTTGCATGGAACGCAAATAAAACCCCAAATCGTATGAACAAATGTTGTGATAATACCAAAGACTGAATTAATTTTGAAAATAAAAAAGATAAACAACAAACACAAACAAACATTGTGTGGCCACACACACAAACACACAAGCGCGTGTAAATTCAAGTACGCTTGAACGAAATTTAATTGTAACATTAAGCAGTGTAAAAAACATTTATTTATTTAATTTAAATTTATATTACGTAATTATATTGTAGGCATCAATGCACAATCGGGCCACACAACCAAATAGTAGCAATGCGGTTAGAGCGCATTCTTTGTTGTCTGTACATACTAAACGCCGAAAAGGTTAGATAAGTCCTCGTTACCCCCCGCAAAAAAAACACACACACAGACATACATATGTAAGTGAATGCGAAGCTGTCGCATTTTCACAAACTAACGCACTAGTCAACCAAAACGAAATAATAAATAGCAAATACAAGCGAAAATGCAGGCGGCAATGGGCAAGCGGAAGGGCGGAAGTTGTAAACGAGCGGGAAAACAAGTGGAAAATTCGTTAAAAAATGCGGGAAAACAAGAGAAAAATATTTTCAAATTAAAAAAAAAAATTTATTTGAAAAAAAATTTCAAAATTGAAAAAGAAATCAAGTTTGAAAAAAAAATTTCAAAATTGAAAAAAAAAATCAAATTAGAAAAAAATTCTAAATTGAAAAAAAAGATTTCAAATTTGAAAAAAAATTTAAAAAAAAAAAACAAATTTTCAAATTTGAAAAAAAAATATTCAAAATGAGAGAAATTCAAAATATAAAAAAATTCAAATCTAAAAAAAAATTCAAAATTGAAAAAAAATTTCAAAATTTCAAAAAATTACAAAAAATTCAAATCTGAAAAAAAAATTCAAAATTAAAAATAAAATTTAATCAAAATATGTAAATTTCAATTTTTTCCACTTTGAATTCGCCAAAATAATTCTAAATATTTCGGTTTCACGCTTGTTAAAGCACTTCCGTTCTCTCGTTGCCGCCTGCATTGTCGAAAGAGAAAAAGAAGAGCGAGAAAAATCAATACCTTTATAGATATACATAACTGTAAAATCGTTACTACTGTACATATGCTTATACATAATTGAAATATTTGTTGCGAGATTATTTTTTTAATATTTAGTAGCATTTTCTAACTAGTTTAGAATTGCGAAATATGTTTTTCCTTATGGTAACCCTAATGTTAAGTTAAAATTCACATTTAAATTAAACTCACAATGTTTTCGCATCCAATTTATGTAATTAAAAACAAAAATTGTAATAAATAGATATACATGATACATAATGTACTAGCAATATAAGCGCCTGTTAATAAAACTGAAGCGAAAAGTATATCCAATCAAAGCAAAAAAGAAGATTTATTCGTAACGAGCACTCACAAATGAACCAAAGAGAAAACAAAAAATCAGAAACTAACGAAAACAAGAAAAAAAAAACAAAAAATACATCACAATAACAACACTAAACGTCCGAGGATTAGAGCAGACTGCATAACGGTGAACTTGGCTCACACAACATTTTCTACAACAATAAAAAGCAGAGCAGTCAGGTGCACAAATTCCAAAAAGTTTTTAATTATATTTTGGCATATTAGTTTCCGTCTGAAAACTGCTGAAAATTACATTAACAAACACAAAAGCAAAGAATCATACACTAATTAACCGACACACACACACATGCTGCCAATTACGTCCAGTAAACACACACTCACACAACTATTTGTAAATGTCCAAAAGCGTAAAGTAAAATCAATAATCAATAACCGTTAATCAAATGTAATTATGAAATTGCAAATTCAACTACAAAAAATTACTCACACTCAGTCACCGTCGTCACCGGTGTGTGTGTGTATGTGCATATGTGTAAATATGTATATAGCATGCATGAACACCTCCACCACCACCAAGCCATTGAGCCGATGCGGCTCAATATTGAAACTTATTTATTTACTGTCAATATGAAAATGCAATGCCAAATAGAAATCCCAACAAATTACACTTGTAATCTATAAACTAAATATATATGTATGTATTGTCCTGCAATTACAATAACCAAAAACAAAAACAAAAAACGAAAAGAACTGTAAACATAATTTCTTGTTACAAAAACACAATATGCATATGTATGGCAACTCTTTGTAACGGTACTGTCAAATATTCAACCAGAACACACACCGAAATTATATACTTAATTATAAATATACGAAAATTGTATGCATTTTGGAAAAAACAACAACAATAATAATGAGAAAACACAAATCACAAAAACCAAAATCGAAAACGAAACAGAAACAGAAACCGAAAGCTAAAAAGTGAAAAGAATGCATTTTTCAAAAACGTGTGCGCACCCGTCAGCAGCAACAAAAGAAATTAATAAAAAATTAAATGTTTAAAACAAAATTGCATCCAATGACTTTTTATTTATTTTTATTTACCACACTCTCTTACTTGTATATGTAGCAACCACAGGCAGTTGTCATATCCCTGCAAGCCATCCATCGGTTAAATTACCGGTTAATTACCCAATAGCGCTAACAAAGATTTCTGTTAAAGCTCCAATTCTAACGTAAACTCTCGTAAGCCCATCCATCGTTCATCCCTCTCTTTCGCAAAGACCTTAGGAGTGTTAGTTTACGTGATATTGCTTTGAATGCGTTAAAGTTTCGGTAGCCGTGACTTGCTCCGTTTTTTGACGCGAAACCGCGCAATGGGTTTGTCTAACAAAATGTTAAGACTTTGGAAAATTATGCTTGAAATACTTACAGTACGTATTTTGCGGCATCCAGTGTATTTAAAAACAATTGGATGACAGTCAACAATCGCTCGAAAATCCGTCATTGATTATTTCAAAACAAAAAAAAAAAAAGAAAAAACGTTAACTTCGGTTGCACCGAAGCTAAATACCCTTCACAGGTGCATTTCTTTTAGTAACTATGTGTCCAGTGTGTATGGAAGCTATATGCTATAGTAACCCGTTCTAAACAAGTTTTTTAGAGATTACATTGTTACCTTAACAAATAATATATACCGAATTTCGTGAATATATCTTGTCAAATGTGAAAGTTTTCCATACAAGAACTTGATTCCGATCGTTCAGTTTTTATGGCAGCTATATGCTATAGTTAACCGATCTGAGCAATTTCTTCGGAGATTACATTGTTGCCTTAGAAAATAATATATACCAAATTTCGTGAATATATCTTATCAAATGTGAAAGTTGTCCATACAGGAACTTGATTCCGATCGTTCAGTTTGTATGGCAGCTATATGCTATAGTTAACCGATCTGAACAATTTCTTCGGAGATTACATTGTTGCCCTAGAAAATAATCTATACCAAATTTTTTGAAGATACATTGTCAAATGCGAAAGTTTTCCATATGAGAACTTGATTCCGATCGTTCAGTTTATATGGCAGCTATATGTTATAGTGGTCCGATATCGGCCGTTCCGACAAATGAGCAGCTTCTTGAAGAGAAAATGACGTTTGAAAAGTTTCAAAAGGATATGTTAAAAACTGAGGGACTAGTTCGTATATATACAGACAGACGGACAGACGGACAGACAGACGGACATGGCTAAATCGACTCAGCTCAACATACTGATCATTTATATATATACTTTATAAGGTCTCCGACGTTTCTTTCTGGGTGTTACAAACATCGTGACAAACTTAATATACCCTGTTCAGGGTATAAAAATTACGATAAAATATTTAATATCTCTTCAAGAGACTGAAACCATAACTTTTTGAAGCTTTTAGAAGCATATTACCAAATAATTATACTGAAAACATTAGTCGTAATATTGGGAATAGAACTTAGAACAGTATCGACAACTAATTGGTTCCTCATTGGTCTTGGTGACATTCTACTATAGCCGAGTTTACAAACGCGTGCCAGTGGTCCTTTCCTTTCGCTGTTTGGCTTCAATTCCATTCCACGTCTTCCTCTGCTTCCCCCGGCGGGTACTGAAATATTTTCAGAGCTGGAGTGTTTTCATCCATTCGGACAACATGAGCTGGCCAGCGTAGCCACTGTCTCTTAATTCGTTGAACTACTTGTATGTCAAAGTCGCCGTATATCTCGTACAACTCTTCGTTCCATCGACTGTGGTATTCGTCGTTGCGAATGCGCAAAAGACCATAAATCTCTCGCCTCCACTACATACAGCAGGGCAGGAATGATGAGGGACTTGTAGAGTTTGGTCTTTGTTCGTCAGGAGAGGAC
Source organism: Bactrocera zonata (assembly GCA_037783105.1). Classification (NCBI taxonomy): domain Eukaryota; kingdom Metazoa; phylum Arthropoda; class Insecta; order Diptera; family Tephritidae; genus Bactrocera; species Bactrocera zonata. Next base: position 139,273 of record JBAWJQ010003926.1, read on the forward strand.
TTTATTTTTTAATTGCCCACTCAATTCAAAGTAGCACCTGCTGGCAAGAGTTTTTCTGCGTTAGTATTCGAGTCTGACGTTTTTGTTGGTGTTCATGATAGTTCCACAGTGACGTGGGCGCCAAGTTGCGAGTGCGACGACTGTTTACTTGATGACAGGAGATATTTCGTCTTGCTCTCGTTCACTACCAGACCCATTTGTTTCGCTTTCTTACCCAGTCTGGAGAAAGCAGAACTAGGACCCGGTTATCATTTTCATTGGGAGCGTTTTTTGGCAGGTCCCAAATCCAGGGCACAACCCTGGAGAGGGATGGTTCGCCTTCTCACTTTAGTTCGCCTTCAAACAGATGTTTTTTTTATTACCAAGAGGATACTTGGTCTAAGACCGGAAGTCGCTGCTTCAGCTATGTGTAAAAGAGTTGTTTCTGGGCACTCCTAAGTGAATAGCGCTCAGAGGGCTTTCCTCGCTTGCGTGAACTTCTATACATGACTCATTCCTTCTACTCACTTTTTCCATATATAATTTTTCAATAGAATTGATTCACATAAAATCACTGCCGCGTAAAGATAGCTTCTTCAAAATCGATTTTACCTCATTAGATTTGCTTGACAACTATTCAGGAGACGCAGTTTTAACTCAATAAACGTCTGCTGGTTTCAATCGATAAAGTCAATAAACATTTTTACAAAATTTTGCTAGTCACACCACTGGAAAGATGCGATAACAGATGCTACGAATAATAATGAAGTGCGCAATCTTTCCACAACGAACCTTTAGAATATCCTGCTTTTGTAACCTCCAAAGCAACCGCGAAGAGTTTGGCAGCTATACCACCTATTTTTTGGTGAAATATAGATTATGGTAAAGAGAGTCTTCCACATAATTAGAAACTCAACCCAACCCTAAACACTGAACAAATCAGTGACTAAAGGCATCTACATATAACGGGTGAACCAAGTAAAAGTACTTTTTCTATAGCCTTTTTTTTGCCGACTTAGCGTATTGTTCGCAACAACATCTTAAGACTCAGCATTCATTATTGGATAATATCCGACCGTGGTCCAGCATGCAGTGAAGAAAATATAGCAGTCGTAGCTGAGAGTGTACTCGAAGACTGGCGACTGACTCGACTTAACGCATTTTATGTCGAAATCTTGAATTTAAAGCGTACAAATCACAGCTTGTGTAAGAACTGAACCCGCTCGACCTTCCCAAGCGACATCGCTTCGCTCTATGAGGTCTTGAAATGTTCCAAGAGGATCCAACGTTTTTGAAACAAATTTTGTTTAGCGATGAGAGCCGATGAGAGGCGGTATAATCATCGATCCATATATCTTCAAAAATCGTGCCATGATATCTGACTATTGGATGCCTGAAATTGAAGCTCGTGATCTCGTCAACATTTGATTTCAACAAGACGGCGCCACTCGTCCACTCATCGCATCAAACAACGGATTTATTGAGAGAACGACCGGTCAATTGGCCACCACGATCGTGTGACATCATACCATTAGATTGTTTCCTGTGAGGTTATGTAAAGTCTTAAGTCTATGCGGGCAATCCTGCTTCGAATCAGGTCTAGGAACAAAACATCACGCGAGTCATTCTCCAGTTAGCAGTCGAAATGTTCGAACGAGTCATCGAGAATTAAACTCAATAGATGGACCATCTGAGACGTAGTCGCGGCTAACATTTGAAAGAGAAAATCATCAAAAAATAAATGCCAAAGAATGTTCTTTCGAAAGATAATGAACGTTGCCCATTAAATTTGAATTTTCTGTGTTTTTTCGAATTGGATCACCTTTTATTAGTAAAGCAACGAAATATTAAATGGCCAACACTTTCGTTGCTATCCATTAATCGGATTTCGTATTATAATAATATTTAAATGCTGTTCATTGCATTTAACTGAATTTTCATTATTTAATATTATTACTTATGCATGTGGATCTGTTTATATTTATCATTCACAGGCGAACACATGTTTATTCGCCGAAATGCTGCCTAAAAGCTTTTGGTAATTTTCATTTTGGGCATTGCAAATTAATGTATTCCATTTTATTATCAAATGCATATCTGTCATATGCAATAAATCAGTTTGTATACACGCATGTGTGGGTGTATGAGTGCACATTCAAATTGGCATAAATAATATTTAAATCTAAATAATTTGTAATCACACGCTGTTCTGTGCTTTTACAACATAATTTCGGTGTTAGAGAAATATTTTTACCCTCGACGCAGGAGCGATTTGATGACACTGTGCGACAAAATCGAATTTTTTGCTCGGGAAGTTATAAGGGTTCAAATAAGAATATTCGAATTAAGTACTTCTCCGACTTTGACTTTAATAATGACTCGATTTTTAAAAGAAATCCTTACATAATTTACTTAAGCGATTACTTAATCAATTACAAACGGAATACCTTGATATGACATTTTATCAAAAGTTTTAAGATTTCTAAAGGCATTTCGAGCGAAGTGTTAGTCAATCTTTAAACGAAATGCCGAAAATTCCACAACAATTGTGTTTGTCAGAATTCTGCAAAATATTTACTACAAAAAACACATGCATACAAACATATGTGAATATTCAGTTGCAGCAAAACCGCAATAACAGAAACACAGATCATTTTACAAAACTCATGTGCAGCAAAGTCCTGCCACGTCTGCCAATCTCGGCCAGTTGGCATTTATATGCACTCAACCACAATTACACATATACATGCATGTATATCTATAAACTGGCGTGCTTTTACATGCATACAAACACATGTGAATGGCAAAGAGGTTTTTTGGGCGCGCAACCGAATTGCGAATGCAGCCTTTATCATAAGCGGTGGCGATTTCTGCGAATGGCAGGTGCAACCGACCACTAAAACCTCACAAATAACAAAGCGCCCAGCCTAAATGCCTGATCCACACACACGAAATTGCGCATAATCAATGGCATCACGCATGAATCACAGCAGCAACTGGAGCTGTTTCTCGCAGCTGATGCGTATATTGGCCGAAGTTTGATCACTTGCCACTCGCCACCGCTCACAGCACGCCGATAGCCGACAGCGAAATGCCACCTGCCGCTGTGATGGCCAAACTTCATGCTTGATACACATATAGGCTTATGTACAGACAAATATTTTGTTTGGGTTTTCGTTTATCATGTGTTCTTGTTTTCATGTGTTCGGAGTTGTCAGTTTGTTACAGTCGGTGATTTTGAACTCTTATTTAAATTCACGCGCTCAGAATGTCAACTCTCTTTGAAATCCTTAGAATTCATTGAACCGATATTTTCCAAATTTTATCAACAATTTTGAAAGATGCTACCATTTTAAAATCATTGTCTGTCCTCGAACGGACTGATTATAACAGATTTTGAGCCACAAATACGCAATATGGCGCATTTCTTTTATTTTTAAACGCATAATTTCTTTGTCGTTTGGCTTCCGTGGAGATTTGAAATATTTGCTGACTTTCTTGAGATTCTACAATCAGAGCCATGAATAGATAAACTGAACTTCGATCGTACAAAAGGATTTGAGATTCTCTAACCCCAAAGATCCTAAATATTTTTTTATTTTCATTGGTGGCTTGCGTGGCATTTTTCCATTTTTTGAACAAAAATTTCAAGATATAGCGAATTTTTTCATTATTTTCACTCAGTTTTGAACACCAGCAACTTTTTTTCAACTTCCCCGAATTTAATTCTTTTTGGACTACCCAATATTTTTATAATTATTTCGAGCTGAGTCCAGTTAGATATGCCCGTTCATCTGACTGTCGGTCCTCCAGTCTGTATAAACGCGAAGTTTTGAGTTATCGATCTGCGTAGTGTCGGATTAAACTAGCGCGGGGACTGTAGCAAATTCTGTCAAGGGGCCCTTGGTTTCCTGTAGGTTCTCAAGTTTAAGGTGCTAAATAAAACAAAATTGTTACAACTAAACTTTTGTGGATATATTATAGGCACATTTAGGAATAATACTTTCAATATCGACTTCTTTAAGCAAGTCATGCTCTATATTCAACAAAGTGAGATGATTAAGACGTTCTTTGCCCATCGTGTTCCTTAACTCATGTTTAATATTGAAAAAGAATGTTCGCCACTGCAGTTAGTGATCATGAGAAATAAGTAAATTCACGAAGCAATTTCTAAGTTTGACACACACGATTCTAAAGAATTATTTAATAAAAGTTTATAATATTGCTGTTCCAGAGGCTCCTGTTTCTTGCAGTCAACAACAGTAGCCACATCTGTTTTCAGCAGCTCTGCAAACTGCCCTAATTCTCTTCGCTCTATGAGGTCTTGAAATGTTCCAAGAAGATCCAACGTTTTCGAACCAAATTTTGTTCAGCGATGAGAGCCGATGAGGGGCGGTATAATCATCGATCCATATTTCTTCAAAAATCGCGCCATGATATCCGACTATTTGAAGCCTGAAATCGAATCTCGTGATCTCGTCGACATTTGATTTCAACAAGACGGCGCCACTTTCCACAAATCGTATCAATCAATGGGTTTATAGAGAGAACACTTCGATAAGCAGATAATTTCACGTTTTGGGACGATCGATTATCACCAAGATCATGTGATATCACATCGTTACATCTTTTTCCTCTGGGAATATGTAAAATCTAAAGTCTAAACGGACAATCCCGCTTCGAATCAGGCCTTGGAGCAAAACATCACGCGTGTCATTCGCTAGCTACCAGTCGGAATACTCCAACGAGTCATCGAGAATTGAATGGATGGATCATCTGAGCTGTTCTCCAAATCATCTTCGTAAGCACTGACTATACTAGAGGATTTTTCCAAAATCTCTTCTGTTGTAAAAGATTTTAGCTGTCGAAATACTTCAAAAACAATAGTAATTTTATGATATGCTTTCATATGTTTAGTTAAAGCAGACAGTATGTTATCAATAACGACAATAAACACCTCAAATTCGAAACGTTGTCCAGGTGTTTGATTTTCAACAAAGTCGTCGAGTATAGTAAAGCCGCCGAAATGGTATACTTTGTATTTCGCTTGATTCGTCGTGATGTCTGTTGCTGGTATTCTTCACAGTAGGTCAGATCTTTGACTCTTACCATATAATGATTCATAAAGGGCGTATCCATTTATTAAGGTCTTGATCAGACGACTAACGTTCTAGGACTTCGTTCCACGTAATTGTCATTATTCCCGTTTCTAACTTATTCATCGTTGAAAGTAGTCCGTAAGCTTTATTACGGCACTCCGCTTTTGGATCCCCATTATTGAAAATGTCTTCCAATACTTTCTTAATAGTGATAAAACCACATAAAAGTGCCTTCGTAGAAACTACTCAGTTGCCTTGTTCGTCGATATTGGACTACTAAGGCATATAGCTACTGGTCAAACTGAAAGATCAAGTGCTTAGTAGAAAATATTTTTATTTGACGAGATATCTTTAAGTAAGTTGACATGGATTATTGTCTAATACAACATCGGAAGAAATTGTTGAGATCTGAACATTACAGCATATAGCTGCATAATATCGGAAGAAATTCTCCAGATCGGAACGCTATAATATATATCTGTCATACAAACTGAGTGATCTAAGTTAATGTAAGGAATATTTTGTATTTCGGACGTCTATTATTGCTTTGGTGTAACTGAACTTAAAATTTTTTCTTGTTCTTCTTAATTAAATTTCTGGTTTTTCATTTGAAAAATAAAATGCTTTCGCCTTACGCTCCATTGACAGATTTGAAATTCCGCATTCCGGCAAAAGCAATCTTCATAACAAACCTTAAACAATATTAACAAAGCATTTACCAGAGGAGTCGTCCTGAAAATCCAACTACACACGCACGAAAAAATCGTACCGTTCTAGGGATATAGTCTCCCAATCGTAAACTCTCAGTATCATAAAACTTCTTTTTCGTTTGAAACAAAATAAATTTTGGGACGCATACATTACCGAGCACAAGTAATCTACGTAGCACTTAAACGTGTTTAACAACAATCTGAGTCATTTCGCTTACACGGCGATTTACCTTCGTGTATCTACAAATTAGTTCTGCTCGTGTACACACACACACATATAAATAAATGATTGCCCACCCAAAAACCAATTAAAGTGCTGCTCCTCTCTAATCTAAGCGCACACATTTAATAGCCGAAGAATGTGACACATTACACGAGCGCCGCACGACGGACCCGCAAGCAGATAAATGGATCAATGGAATGTGCGAAAATATCCGAGCGTTTTAACTAACATCTCTCTTTTACGATTCCACGCTAAAAGTGCGCCAAGCGAAGATAATTAAGATTTGTAAATATATTTACCACGCAAAGCGAAGAATTCCGAGCTGCCACTGAGAAATATGTTGAAACACAAACAAAGCAGTGGGAACCGCTTTTGAGTGCATATATGTGTGTGTGTGTGAGTGAATGTGATTTTTGTATGTTTTTTATATATTTGGACCTTTCATTTATCGGCGGCAAGTCGCCTTTTGATAACTTAATGTTGTAAGGCATTCGATTGTCATTTACCCATTTGCCACTCACACAGCCACACACTTTGTGTCCACAGCAATATGGGAGAAGCCAGAAAGAAAACAACCCCGCGGGTGGTGTCAGCATGTTGCCACAACAACTGCATGCACACACACACACGATATGTGCAACAACAAAAAGCGCATTTGAATGAACTCGTTAAAAAGCAAAGAAACTGACCCAAAACGAATGCATTTATAGAACGAGACACAAACCGGAATCAATGGACAGAGGAGATGGCACAGTCACAAGTCAACCACACACATACAAGCACATATTTACCGCCCCATATGAGTAAGCCTACATGCAACACAGCCAGTGGCCTCGAATGAGCGTTCAAACGAATTCCAAAGCCGGCAGGCAGCAGTCGCACTCTCACACACACACACATACACTCACACATGCATATCATAGCTACGACCTCAGTCGGTAAACGACAAAACACCATAGACCAATGGGCCAAAATATGCTTGCATATACATATTATGCATGTATGAGTGTGTATGCATGTCTGCAGTCGGCGCTGTGGAACACCCGTAATGTTAGTCAACAACAAAAACAATAACAACAAACATTGAGCAACCCGGATATCAGCACACAGTTGGTTTTGACCACCAATGCAGCGCCTTCGAGGCTTCATTCAGACAAATTCCTTTGTTATCCTTTTTTCACCCGGAGATATTGTCTGTTTTAAACTAATTAACAGCAACAACTTGGGCGATATGGTGTTGAAAAGCAACAGAGCCAGCAGAAGCAGAGTTAGTTAGCCCAGCACCAGCCCAGCCGTGGCTACCCAAGAAGTCACTTAGAGCGATAATTGATAAGTGTGCTGCAGAAACGCACACGCTCACACGCAACACACACATTCATACGAGAATGCATCAGTATGTGTGTTTGTATATGTGCTTGCACTCTCGCCTCCGTATCATGGCAATGTGAGCAAATATCTCGGCAGACAAAGTCAGTTCAGCAGGGTTAAGCAAGCCAACACCATTTCCCAACTGTGGCGAGAACAAACAAAAACTACAACAACAGCAGCAGCAACGCATATGAGCAGACAATAAATATACTGGTAATGTAATTAACAAATTGGTTTGCAAGTTGCAAATTGTGTTTAGCCACGGCAACCGAGTAACGGAACTAGTGTTGGTGCTTGCAACAGTTGCCACAAAAGATGAGCAATTTCTAATCCTTTGGTTTCATGCAGAATACTAAAGCGTCATAGAGCCTCGAAGTAAATTAATGAATATTATCTCAGTAGTGAAAAGGATTTAAAGTCTATCTCAAGAAACTGATTGGATCGACACACACCACCTCTTCGTCCATTTCAAAGCACGAAAAAGAGCTGCCGGTGTTGTATCCCCGCAAAACTGATACGGCTGTATAAACTGACGTTGAGCAATACCAAAAGATCCGTCAGGATCGGGAAGGACCTCTCCGAGCCGTTCGAGGCCAACCTAGGTTTCAGACAAGGCCACTCCCTATCGTTCGACTTCTTCAATCTACTGCTAGAGAAAAGTAATCCGATATGCAGAACTAAAGAGAGAAGAGACCATCTTCTATAAGAGTGTACAGCTGCTGGCGTACGCCGATGATATTGATATCATTGTTGTGAACGAGGACAAGACGAAATATCTCCTGTCGTCAAACAAACAGTCGTCAAACTCGCGACTTGGCTCTCAGGTTACTGTTGACAGTCATAACTTCGAAGTCATAGATAATTTCAAGTATCTTAAAACCAACAAATTAACAAAAACAACAACGTCCGCCTCGAAATCCAACGCAGAATAACTCTTGCCAACAGCTGCCATTTCGGACTGAGTAAGCAATTGAGAAGTAAAATCCTCTCCCTACGAACAAAGACCGATTTCTACAAGTCGCATCATCCCCGTCCGGCTATATGGGGCAGAGGTATGAACAATGACAACATCTGACGAGTCGGCGTTAAGAGTTTTCGAGAGAAAGGTTCTGCGGAATATTTATGGTATTTTGCGCATTGTAACGGGGAATACCGCAGTCGATGGAACGACGACATTGAAATAGTTCATTGAATTAAGAGATAGCAACTACGCTGGTTAGGTCATGTTGTCCTAATGAATGAAAATAGTCCAACTCTAAGAGTATTCAACGGCTGAAGCAGAGGAAGAAAAAAACTTTGACTCTGTTGGAAAGTCTAGGTGGAGAAGGGCCTGGCTACACTTGAAATCTCCAATTGGCGTCAAACAGTGAAAGAGAAGAACGTCTGGAACGCTGTCGCCGTGAAGAAAAAGTGAAAAGGATTGACTACTTGACTCTCGCCTGTTGCTCGAAGGGCTCGAGTTATTACAAAGCAAAATGACCTTAACATGAGACGATTAAAGTTCCTTTAAAATATTGCAAACAAATTAAGCACTAACAATCCCAATAGGAGGTTGAGCAAAGGCAAAAGTCAAAACATATAATATGCATCCCATCAAGGCTATACAAATATGGCACCAAAGACTTAACGATTCCAATAGTACAACTCAACTGATTTACTTAAGGATCATCAACTCCCGAGCTCCAACTCTTTCACTAGTTGACATTCTATCACGAAGCTTACCACGTGCAACTCCGCCTCACTCACTCAACGTCACAACTGCGTTAAATCACTTTTTAGAAATGCAAACGAACCTTGCTGATTCACTCATTCGCTGGCGTGTCGTAATCAAAAATAAAATATTGAAACCTTCTTCCACTGCTCTTGGCGTTCATTTGACGTCCTCACGTTTCTAAATCAATAAAGTATACAACTAAGCATAATGTTCCGTTGGCGTGTGTCAATTAGTATTAATCAAATTGTGTTCGCAACTCATAAAACTCAAACTTCTCATTCACCTGTCAACAGCAGCCGAGGTACACCTCTAGCCGCGAGCGATTAGCGTCTTCAGTCGTAAAATCAGCGAAATAAAATGAAATAACGGCAATAATAAATTTCAGCAACAAAATTTAGCGTGAAATATTGATTTCATATCAATATCCATTTTATCGGCGAATATCGAAGTCTTAAACTTTGAGGAGGACACACTTTCGTTAGTAAACTCTCGTATTCTCGTCACACTTTTTATGAAGGAGTTTGGGTTTGGTCTGCTTGGATGCGGTTAAGATATATGCAAAAAACAGAAAATCCAAGGCATAATCAGGAAGCATTCCAAACAAAGAGCTATTAGTTCTAACCTTCCAAAGTACTCTAGGTGAAACCTAATGACCCAGCAGAAGTACCATTATGTTCGGAGGATAAAAAATAGACCAGAGCATCGCTTCATATCGAAACTACACAAAACATCATTTTAGTTCCTGATTTCTATTGAAGAATGAATTCTAAATAATATAAAATTATACCTCCACCTATTTTTGCCTCCATTGAAAATCATTTCTTGTTGAATTACTAAGAGCTTTCTGAAGTTTCAGGCTTTAATAATTACTAGGAGAGTATTCATGCCGGAAGACAAGTATGCAGATGAGCATAACTATTCCTTTTGAGTCTACCTAATTTCCTGGGACTACCCTATATCTTGTTACAATTTAATGAATGTAAAGCAGTAAGTTTGCCTATAACCTCACACACAGGGAAACACGTAAACTTGCTGAATATGTAGGGAAGCTTTCAGCTTTAGTCAAGCATGCGAATTTGTACGAAATTTACACCAAATCGATAGCTGGTTGCCAAGTCGGAGGCAGCTGTCGGCAGGTTGAGTTGCGTGCCAAGAAAATTGCCAACAAACACGCACCAATAAAATAACCAAAATGTCAGCCAATAGGGAAATGATGTAAAAGAAACCGACGGTGTCATCGCTGACTGTCAACAATGTCATCATCAGCACTGATAGCAAATGATTACCAACCCACTAACATGTAGATTCACAAACAATTTGAATGTGATTTGCCGTGTGACATAACAAATGATTTAATGACTTCCTATGAACGGGCATACCTAGAACATATTATATGTATGTGGCGTCTACTGAAAGAGCTTAAGTCGACTCAGACTGAAGCAAGCGTACTGATTTACAACAAGGAACTGGGCACAACCTTTATTTTTATTTTATTGTAGTTTGAGAATTTCTATCGTTGGATATTGTTTAAGCTTAAAAGTAATATCCCTAAGTCGACTTTAACCATTTTAATATATTTTCAAATGTTTCTAATCGTCACCTAAAATGCAAATTAAAGTATCATCAAATCGAATTTGAGTTTTTTTATTGTTTTCGATTCACTACGTTATATTACATGTATATAGCACGAAACTTTCTGCTTCCGCTGTCAAATGTAACCAATATAACCAATATATAACCAATGAATAACCTATACATAACCATTTTATAACCAATATATAACCAGTTTATAACTAAAAGTCAAATTCTTGGATCTTATGGATTGAATACTTTCTTTCTGAATATCGCGCTTATTAATTATAACATGGACTATGAATAACTGTAGAAAGTACATAAGTAAATATACAATTTTTTGCTCTTACTCTTTGATATTTTTGAGTTTGTTGTATTATACATATTTTCCATACAAATTTTATGTCATTAAAGTCAGTGACCTTCACGCCGTTGTTGTTGTTGTTGTCGTGAGGTGTGCGTATCGTAATTTCGAATTAATTTGATTATAAATGTCTTGGCTAATGATTAAATATTTATATGAGCGCTGCGCCCCTAAAATGTGAACCCACCACAGCGCTATTTAGCGGCAAGTGGGGAAGTAACGGCAACTGTACAAATGACAGCACCGTTAAATGTATATGAGAATGGTTATATTTGCATGAATATACTATATAATATACATACACACATATACACATATACAAACAAGTATATATACATATATATATCACACTAATTTGCAAAGTTTGTAGCAATGACCTCATAGAAGCGATAACTTAAATATACCTAGGCATTCTCTATCCACATTTGTATCTATGTGTGTATATTCCTAGGTGTAAGGCCATTTGTGCGCACACTTCCTTCTCACTCACGTGCTTTTTTTGCAACACACGCGAATAATTAGGAATTTATGTAGCGTTCGCGGTCATTGCGGAGCTGTCTGATGAGGCAATTAACCTAAAAGTGCTATAAAATGTCCTTGCCAACGCGCAAACAGACACACACACACATGCGCATGCAGACAAAGAAACGAAGCAACACTAGCAACTCACTAACGGCACCATAGTCATATATACAGACGATTCTACATGTGAGCTCAAACTATTAAGGAACATTTCTAAGTTGGTCCCATTTAATTTGCACGCAGTGTTTTCATTTTAGTAAAAGTTTAGACACTCTAAAGCTCACTTAAACACTTAAAGTAATTGAAAGCAGAACGAAAATTGGATCTCGATGTATCCCATTACTGTTTACCCAGAATCGTGTTTATTCGGCGCCAACCAGCGAACAAATTCCAATCATCTTCTACAGGTTCCTCCTAAGTTAGGTGAAGAATTGTTGTAGTAAATGAAGCCACTAAGGCTATTACATCTTGTATTTGAAAATTATGGGTTCACCGACTTCAGAAGTGATCGTGACTTCGTATTAGTTAAACTTTCGTTGAACATTGCCACTGTACCCTTCAATGACACTTAAAATTTGGGTTTCTGTTGAGATTGAGAAGTAAAGTCTTCTCTCGACGAACAAAGGTTTCCGGTTTTTCAACAAGTATCCTCTGGGTAGCCAGAAAACATTCGTTTGCTAAAGTGAGACGACGAAACATCCGCTCCACAGGGTTGTGCGCTGGGTTTGGGACACGCTACGTAAAAACCACTAGCATGGAAAAGAGGAAAACAGCCTCAAATGAGAGACCCGCCTTTTGATGGCGGCCCTCTAATATAAATATATTATGTGAAAAGTTGAAGATGAAGAAGAGAAACATTTATTAGTGTGGTGAGGTTATAAATACCATAACCAACTCGATCCAGAGAGTCTACCAGATTTCGCAAACAAATTTGAAGTTGATTACTTAAACTGGACTTGAAACACAATCTTCCCCCATCAGTCGTTCTATAAAGCCTTTAAGCTTTTATTATATTTGGAATCCTTGGCCTTGTGGCGGTTCCAATACCGATGCATATATCCGAGTACAATAAAGGATACAAAAACCTTTTCCATACATATGCACACATACTACACATAACGGTACGCTTTTTCTATTCGAATTTTTGGCGACTTTTGCTGTGTACTCCCCTCAATTCCCCAACAAGTTTTTATTGCAAATTTGCGCTTTCATGGCAAATACATATTTTCCGTATTCACTTGTATCTTTTAGAGGCGTATGTGTATGTGTGCGTATGTAGAAATATGTACATGTTAATATGTGTGTGTGTGTGTATTCCTTTATAATTAGTTTTCAGCGCTCGCGACACGTATTCGCTGCAGTGGCAAAGTTCTCATAATAAATAGCGGAGCCACTGGGACACAGCCTTACCAAGACTGCGCGAGCTCACCACGTACGAAAAAATAATAGATACGTAAATAAATAACAGGGAACGCCTGTGGAAATAAAATTAAAACTCACGCTATGTACATACGAGGATAAAAGCAAATTAAAAGTGACAAAAAATGAGCGAGACCAAACAAAAAATCGAATTACGACACCGAAAGTCATTTGTGCGTGCAGTGTGACCAAGCTGCACTACACGGATTACACGAGCACGCGAAAAAGTTCGTTGCGAAACTTGTTTATGGATGAGTTGCCTATTTTGGAAACGCTGTCGGAGCAGAATCAAGTTATACACGCGCAGTGTGATTTTTCTATTGAAATTTTAAATAACGGTATTATGGCGTTCTACCTCGCAATTACCGTATGTAATTTTTCACACCGACACACATCTTTCTGGCAGACCCTGTCTCGTTATTAAGGGGATAACTGCATCGCGATAGTAGCGCAAAAGTCTTTCACACATAAATCCTCGTTTGCCAGCAGCGCTTCAAATGATGAAGCAAAGGATATGGCCACACACACTCAACACTGCAACAATGCAGTACATTGCAACAACAACACCATTAAGCACAAACCACATCCTGCGCGGACGCCACACTCACCTCCACCACTGACCTAGGCGCCGAGCTGTTTTCTCTGAAACCCGCTCGTCGCGCCGCTAAAGTCCGTTCAAATTGCTATTTTTACAGTCGCCCCAAAAATTAATTATTCTATAAGGATGCGGCAAAATTACGTTGCATAAAAAACTCATTCGGCCGTGGAAAATTGGGCAAAGCAACAAAACCATCGGATTTCGCACTGCAGAAGTGTTAAATAAAGTATTTAAAATTGTGGATGCCGCAACTATGTAACTGTATGTAGGGATATGAGCAGTTTATTTGAGTAGTATTCGCTTACTGTCCACTTGCAGTTTTATTTGTAACTATATAGAAATGAATATAGCAAACAAATTGTGGTTTGCACTGCAACCTGCCGCTGCTCCAGTCACTACACTCTAATAAATTCAAGAGTTGTGCTTGAAACTAAAATGTTCTCTCTGCTCGAACTGTGTATTCGAGGTTTTAACTCATTCCAGAAGAAGTTTCTCTCTTGGGCCCAATACCTCTCTCCCAATACCAATTTCTCTCTATTCTTTTTTCTTTACGGAAATTATCTTTTATGTCAAAGGAATGCTCTGCGCAGAACACTTCTGATTCAATCGGCCCAACAAGCGCTAATAAATGAGCTAAGTCGCCTATCTGCACATATCTGACTTACCCTCTGTATTCCGGTGCCCGCTTGTAAGCGAATAGGCTGTTAAGTCCCAGTATTGAGTTAGTGAGAGATCTAGCTCTAAAGTGAATTTCTACTTGATGGGTAACAGTGAAGTGCAAATCATCGTAATGGCCCCCGTTGAAGTCGTAAAAGGTTCGGCTTTCTTCTTTGCGTATATCTCCCATATCCGTTGCCTGCACTGCAACCGGGTTTTGCGTCAAGAACTCTGATGGAAATAAATACAGTTATTTCATACTATACTTCACATCTTTCTACTTAAAAGCCTGATGACGCCCAGCAAGAAACTTGTTGACTGAAGCCGTTGGCTAATCGGTGCACATCTCACATCACGACTTCTCATTGATTTCACTATTATCTTAATACTTTTCACGTGCGTAAATTCATTCATGAAGAAAAATATACAAATAGTTATAAATGAATAAACTAAGTATTTTAATCTCATAACAATTTCGAGCAATAAAAAATTTAAGTACATTAATTTATTTAACACCATGCCGTCCGAAGTGATTTACCTTAAAGAGCCGCACTGTTAATTAAAAACTATTAAAAAGCTCCCCACTAGAAGCCAGAATGTTTGGAATAATAATAAAATCTTCTGTAGAGCAAGGCTATTTATTGACCTTCCGCGGGCCTTTTGTGTAAACAAGAAATGAGAATTTATAAATAAACTTAATATTTCATAAGCAATATCTGCCTTCAACGAGATCGCGGAATCCCACCACTCCTTGTTGATAATTTGCCTAGCCGAGTCCGGTGTTTAAAGAATCTAGCCTCTGTAGATCAATTTAATAGTAAAAATAGAAAATCCACCGTGCTACAGCCACATATTCCAAGTTGGATCCCTTAAACCATTTGCAAGACGAATCCAATTGACGTGACATCTAGCAATGCGCCGTCTTGAGAGCCGGAGGTACCGGCGTATGTTTCGAACACATTTTTTGCAAATAGTAAAATAATAATATTTATTTATTTAAATTCTTGTTTTTAATAAAACTAGTTCACTGTTAGACTTGTTCACTTCACAAGAAAAATGCTAAGTCACTGCATCGCGATCGCTTCTGTCAGGAATAAAGGGATGTTCAACTTATTCCAGTGTGAGAGCGCCTCAAAATAAGCGTTTTTTATAACATTTTCCATTATGGCCAGATCGAACAAAATAAGAATTTTTGGGCATTTTAAATTAAAACACCCAACATTTAGTACGAATAAAAATTACTATGTAGTGGCTATTTATTGTATGGAGAAACTATTTAAATCTTTTTAAAGTATATTAGAAGAACTGATTTTTGACCTTTCAATACCCAAAACAAGGACTTAGGCTTGTTAGCTCTCATTCATTAAATTTTTTATTCATTTTCCATTGAAAATAATACTATGATGCTTCAAATTACAAAACGTTTCATCAAATACCTTTAAATATCACTAATTTACTTAATTTTCATTGTTTTATATTTTTTATAAGTGGTCTTGAACGATGCAACAAATACCTCCGTTTATATATTTTTTGGTAAGATTTCAATCTGGCCATCGCTCGTTCCCAATTGCTAAACGTCAAAACCACCTAAACTTTGACAGTTGATCGAGTTTAGGTGGTTTTGACGTTTAGCAATTGCTCTCTCACTTCCAGTGAGAGAGGAGTTAAACATCTCTTTATCTCTGGCTTCTGTTCTAAATACATATTTGATACATTATTCATGAAAAGTGTTGAGAATAAAATATTTTTCAAACGTGATCAAGAAGAGCTTTTGCGAGGTCGGCAACACTCGTTCTACTCATTTGTATTTCCAGTGTTCTCTTCTCCCGTTGAACACTCAGAGACAAATGAATTAGTTAGAAACCGGAGAGAACTTATCTTCTTTTAATAAAGGTTTTATGCATTGTGAAATCCGCATATTAAAGTTGACGTAACCTTTTTCCTATGTATTACTCAAGACGTACATATATGCATTTCGATCCGTAGCTAGCATATTCAGAGCATTTTGAATCGCAAGGCAGTAAGTAAGTGGAATTGGGAATCGAAGGCAAAATGTTGAATGTGCAACATAATATTCTAAAAAAATTTATTTAAGTAAGCTGTGTTTATCAATTGTTGGTGCTAGTTATTGAATAAAATTTCTTGTAGAAAGAGATAAAGCAAATTTCAAATAAAAATATTCAAAATATAATATATGTAAGCCAAATATTTGCTACCCAAGAGTTTGAAAAGTGCCGTGTTGCTAAACGAAATAAATATAATAAAGCACTTAACTTGATAGATATCAAAATATAAAACCGAAACACCTTACTTTGTAATGTTAACACAAAACAAGAAAATTCAAGGAACTTAAACGAAAAAATTAAGTCATCACTTTTTCAAAGCAAGTAAGTAGATAAAAACATATATGTATGCACATACAGTGGTGGTCAAAACATTTGCAACTAAAATCAAATATTTGTTTCTACCATTTTTTTGTTGCTAAAGTAATTTTTGTGTTCTTTGTTTTTCTCTTTTTCCGAGCTTTAGTTATTGTATTTGTTAAATATGTACTGTTAAATTTGTTATTTTTAACCTATAACAAAAACAAAGCAATATTCCAGTGGAAAATATGAAATGCAAGTATTCAAAACATTTGCAACTGATATTTGCTGTATTTTATTTTATTTTGCTACTTAACAAAAAGCAAGTTATAACGGTAATCGCATTCCACATAATTAGTGGAACTTCATACGTCTTTATTTTACTAAGAGTTTGCATTCAGTCTTTCGCGTTTCTAGAATAAACAAATTTTTCCGCGGTTTGTGATCTTTGTAATATTTTCGGTTGAAAATGAGAGGCAATAAATACAGTTCGGACTTTAAAGCAAAAATAAAAGAAGAGTTTAGAAATGGACTTTCGCAGAAAGAAATATCATTAAAATATTCCACACATAAATCAACGATTTGCCGTATTATTCGGACTGAGAACATCCACACAGTTCACAGAGGAGGTAGGCCTCGTGCTACAACCTCTCTTACGGTAAAATAAAAACTTTCTTTACAAAATACCCCAAAACAGTTCCAAGAGAAGTAAAGTCCGAGTTTCAACTCGACATCAGTCTCTCCACTATCAAAAGACGGCCCTTGGAGTTTGGTCTGCGTAGTTACAGATGTACGAAAAAGCCATTTATGTACATATGTCTGCAAAAAATAGAAAAGAGAGGTTGAGATTTGCTCGATCACACTTAAATTGGACTAAGCAAAAATGGAACTCAATTTTATGGTTAGATGAATCCAAATTTAATCTCCGAGGCTCAGACAGCAAAGCTTATATTCGGCGTCCACGAGGTGAAAAATATAATATAACCCAAGGTACACAACTGCTACAGTAAAACACGGAGGGGGTAATATTATGGTGTGGGGGTGCTTTTCCGGTAATGTTATTGGTCCAATTCATCGTATAACTAACACGATGACAGCTGTAAATTATAGGGACATTTTAACTAATGTCATGCTGCCGTTTGCCGATTGGGAAATGCCAATTGTATGGACTTTCCAACACGATAACGACCCTAAGCACACGTCTAGACTCGTAAAATCATGGTTAGAGGAAAATCATACATTATAAAAACTATGGTATGGCCGGCACAGTCTCCCGATCTCAACCCCATTGAGAATGTGTGGATGATGGTTAAACGCAAAATAGGCAGTGAAATATTCCGGAATGGTGATGAACTTTTCGCCAGATTGGAAAAGGAATGGAAAGCGTTCCCTTACAGTTACATTGAAAGTCTAGTACCCTCAATGCCTAGAAGATGTGCTGAAGTTATAAAAAATAATGGCTATGCAACTAAATATTGAAAAAATTTTAAAATATTTTTAGAATACTTAAAAGTAGCAAATGTTTTGAACACATGAATTATGACTTTGGTTTATTTAATGCCTTTTTACCGTTATAAGCAAATGAATTAATGTTTCAGTTTTTATGATTATTTGTATAAACAAGACCTCCAATAAAAAAATATATGTAGATAAAGGAATAGTTTAAAAAAGTTAAAAAAAAATGTATTAAAATAAAATAGTCATTCTGGTTGCAAATTTTTGACCACCACAGTATGTACGTAGATATGGAAGGAACATTTCATACTCTTGTACTCTTGAGGTACATAAGGTCAGTTCCAATCATCCAATTTTATTTATTCTAAGCACAAATATTCACCGTTTAAACTATCAAATAATGAAAAAAAAAGGTTTTTTCAAATTTCTAGACTAGTGCATATATCCCATTAAGAGGAACTTTCGGATTATATGCGAAGATTTTTCACAATCACTGTCTGCTTAAAGTTGTTTACTAAAACTATTAGAAAATCCAATTATTCAGCAACTTTCATTGAATTTTTCTCTTGCTGCAACCGACATGAATAACAGCTTAAGTACACAGTGAAGAACCTCAAAATTTACACCCAGAATTGATAAAAAACTTTACAGAAAATTAAACTTTGTGTTATAACATTCAAAACATAAAATAGTGATTCCATACAATGCTGTCCATATTGCACCAACAACAATTTTTCCACAATCAGTTAAACTCGAGCGTGCCGTTGAAAGGCATGCAAATTGTAAAAGCTTCAAATTCCTAGAATTTCTCATCAATCTGCTTGTTGAAAGGCAAAATAATAAACAATAGTTAAAATTAATAACAAGAAACTGATAAAAATTCATCGTCCAGAACAATACCACAATTGCCAGACTTTCGATAGCTCGTCCACTCGACCAAACATTTGCAAGCTGCCATGCAACCAAGCAAGTAGGGGGGTGCAGTAGGTGATTGGCGGCCGTCTGTGGAAGAAGAGTGCAATAAATGCCTTTTGCTATGAGAAATTTCATGTAGTTTGTGCAATTAAGTGCACATCAAACCAATAATCGGACATTCGAACCAGAAATTGAACTATGCGTACACTGATACCTCACATACATGTGTGTATGTGTGTGTGTGTGGGACAATATTACACATGGAGCGCCAATAAAGCCAAACGATATGTGGCTATGGGTTTGGGCCAAGTGCAGTGACACAAAAAGATCAATAATAAGAACAGTATAACAACAACAACAACAACAACAGTAATAACAAGAACAGAGAAACTGTGGAAGAAACCTTTGTCATTTATGAATATTAAGTAATGCCAATGGTTGTGGCAAAAACATTCAGTGCACATTGCCGCTGCTGGCGGAATGCAGTGCAAAGGAGGACGAAAGAGGCAAATAAATTGCCACAAGTACACACATCAAGTCATGAGATGAGATATTTTCTTACAACTCTGAGTAACAACATGCAACAACCGGCAATAACAAATAAATAACAATAAGACAATGTAAAGGAGTCATCGAGCGCATTACACGCACCGCAGGTTGGCCAACTGCGAGAATGTGGCGCTCGCACGGGATGTATGTGGCTCTTATCCATATGCAAGCGTGTGCAAATATTTGTTTTCTTACGTTGCTCTGCGGACGTTGCACGGTGGAGCGATGCAAAAAAGTCTATAAGTTTAAATTTTGAAGTAAAATGTCCTTTGTTGGTTGGCTGGAATTTCTTTTCAAAATTTCATAATATTTTATGTGAATAATTTACTGTTTTAAAGATCGGTACTATTGGATAGTCGAAAAAGTCTTTTCGTATTTCTAATCAAACTTCAACTTATTCTTTTTTAATATTTATAATGAACTTTAATGAAACAAATATGTATCATTTTGGTCGACCTCATTTTGCCATTTTTCCGTTAGAGATATTATTCCATCAGTGTAAAACTTTTCCGGTTTCTCGGCGAAAAACTGCGACAAGTAATTTACACAGGCTTCTCTTGAAGGCTTGACCGAAGCAAATGGTAGTCCGATGGTGTAAAGTCTGGACTACATATCGGATGCATAAGAACTTCCCAACCAAACTCTCCCAGTTTTTGCCGAGTCATCAAAGACGTGTCTAGTCTAGTGTTGTCCTGATGGAAGGCGAAGCCCTTTCTGTTGATCAGTTCTGGCCGTCTTTTTCGATTGCTTGCTTCAATCTCATCAGTTGTTGACAGTAAAATGTAGAATCAATCATTTGACCTGGCTGGAGCAGCTCATAGTGGATGATTTCTTTCCTTCCCCCACCAAACACTCAGCATAACCTTTCGAGGTGTCCAACCTGTCTTTGCGACCAGCTTTTGAGCTTCACCATGGTTGGACTATGATCTTTTTTGCACATAATTGTGGTATTTGATCCACTTTTCGTCTCCTGTTAGCATTTGTTTCAAAAGTGGTTCAACTTCATTTCGTTTCAGCAAAGAATCGCAGATGTTAAGTTCTTTTTGTAGCCAGCCTTTTTTAAATAGCTCAAAACCGTTTGATGATGAACGTTAAGTTCCTTAGCGATGGCTACTTATGTGCCTTTTCGACTGCCCAATATATCTTTCAAAGGTTCCATTCTAGTCAATCCACTTCAGTCGGCAAAGAAAGTGCCCTTATTTGTAGCAATCACATTTGCACTCTTCTGACACTCTTCTGACTACTACTAAAACACCGGCTTTAACAGACTTAGGCTTATAAACCAAAATTGGTACTAAAATCTAGTTTGACCATACCATTCGATTCTGCAAAAATAAAGATTTCGGATTTCGTTTTATTCGTCGGAGCAATCGTCTCGAATTGAAAGAAGATAGAAGATAGCCTTCGATAGACCATGCTTGCTTTTCAAAGCAACAACAAAAAGTCAATCAAAGTAAATTGTCAAATGCAAACACTGTACCATCGCTGGTCCAATATTACTGTCCTTTGTGAGGCTGATAATGTTCACTGACGAGCCAACAAACTGCCAATGCAGCTGACCAATTTCGTTGCATGGGCAAACATACACACACCAATAGAATGTTGCAAAGCTGAGCGGGGAATGTGCGTGGGTTGCGAGAAGCAGCAATTCTGCGCTGCAATTTCCATAGTTTAATGTTGCGGATCTCCTTATATGAGATTTGTTGTGTGATATTTACTATGAGCACCTTTTACCTGCAAGTGCATTTAAATAAATCCATTGCTGGATTACATACATACATATGTATATTACCAAAGACCTCATCAACGGTCAGGGAAATATTGTATTACGGAGCGGACATGCGAGTTGCACATATTTTTATACTCTTGCCACATGTTGCTACAGATTACAATAGTTTTTTTCAAGCCCCTAGGTACCGAATATTTGGAATCCAATACATATAGTTGACTTTTTACCGAAAATATTGGTCAATGTGTCAAATTTATAACTGAAATTCAGAGAGAATTATTTCCTAATAGCAGTCTCCATGTAACAAAATAAGGGGTGGGTCATCTAACGTTTTAAATTTGAATTATCTACATTTCGACATTGGAAACGTCAAATGCCATTCGGAAAGTGATAGATATTCAGTAAAAAGTCTAAAATTTGCGAAATGGGTCGTTATTCACTAGAAGAGAACTGGGAAACATTGAAAAAAAAAACAAAAAACGAGGATGGTCAATTTTACCGAAAAATTATCTTTTCGGACGAGGCTCATTTCCACCTCGATGGTTACGGTAACAAGCAGAATTGTCGCATTTGGGACACAGGACGGCGCTACGTGCCATGCAGCAAACGCTACACTCAATCTTTTACGCCCTATCTTCGAAAATCGCATAATCAGCAATGGAGGTGATGTGAATTGGCCTCCCAGAAGCTGGGTTTTAACTCCGTTGGACTATTTTCTGTGGGGAGCTGTTAAAGATAAATGTTACGCCAACTATCCAGAAACAATTCGAGATCTAAAGTACGAGATTCAAGCTGCTGTAGCTGCCATAAAGCCTGAAACCATCGAGAAAGTACTCCAAAATTGGCTGGATCGGATAAGCTACTGCAAACTCAGCCGTGGTGGTCATTTGTCCAAAATTGTTTTTCACAAATAAATTTCATAAAACAACCTTTTAAATAAATGTTAGACCTTTGAAAAATATCACTTCATTTTTTTTATTGACATTTTAAATTTAAAATTTTATATGGCCCACCCTTTATAAAGATTTTCGAACTTCGAGGTGACTTTGTACCGCATATATTGACCGAAATGTGAGTTATCGTATTAACATTGAGAGAGCGTATTTTTCTTACACCGTCACATTTTTGTGCTAAGAATGAATAAAATCGGTTGAAAACTCGTCAGAGACCCCGTATAACTAACAGGCTTTATGCACCTGAAGATACTTCACTGCCTTTAATACTGGCGAGTCGCAAGAGTATGAAATGTTCGGTTATACCCAAACTTAGCTCTTCCTTACTTGTTAAATATACATTATTGCACGTACAAATGTAAAATCGCACATTTTCCGCACAAGTGTTTTATTTATTTTTCTGAGTACCCAAGGATTATCACAGCCATCATATTTATGGATTTTTAATTGCCGAGAATGAGAGAAATTAATAATTATATTTTCATATTATTTATATTGCACAATGTAATATACAATATTCACGTACAGTAGCAATCAAAATAAATGCAGTTCACAAACAAGACACCAGTCAAACTGCCCAAGGTAAGACAAAATGTTTCACCAAACATTTGAAGTGAAGAGTTCTCATGCCGTAATTTGTGCTGATCGAATTTGACCCGCACTGACAAAAAACAAGATTTTCGTAATTTAATACAAATTTGTATTATCTCCTTCAATATAAGTTCCTTATGAGCCAATACAAACATGCCAAAGCTTAATAAAATTTTCCCTACACATACTTGAACAAGCCTCAGCTGGGATGTACCTTCAATGAATGACTGGCTGATAATGGCTTTAATGACGCTTTCTCCGAGCTGAAAATTGAGTTTCGGAAACAGAAAATAGTAAAAGGGAACCAAAAGTGATGAATATAGTATCTGAGGTCTGACTCTCTTTTCGTGTTTAGCAGAGAAGTCAGCCACAATGATGCTAGTATTTGACGGGGCATTTTCGTGGTGAAAATCCATTAGTTTCTGCTCACAATCCATTCCTTTACGACAAATTGATTCACATACATAGTTGGCTCAAAACGGTCAAGTAGTATTTCTTATTGACCATTTGGCACTGTGGTACGTTTTGCATGGCAAACCCCACCCGGGCAATCAAAAAACGAGTTGACTCATCCATTTCATTTTTGCCCGACTTTGAAGTGTTTTTTTTTTCAGTTTCAGCTCAATTTTAAAATGCTGGATTGTGGGAAGTCATATTTATAAACACACGTCTCTGCTTCGTTGTCAAGCATTTCTTTACGACCTCTACTCGACCTCGGTTTTGTGAAACATTCAGTCTTGTGGCACGAGTCTAGGACTAATACGTTTCATACCCAAAACATTTTGGTTGTTGAGACCCTCTACTATCTCTCTGCTGCCAACAAGATGATTTTAAATTACTGTTTATTTAACTTGTTTTGATGCTATCATTAGCAAAGTGGTGGATGAGCAACTCGCATGAGAAAAGCTTTAAAAGACTTTATGATCTTCACTGAAGTGCCATAAGGGGGTATTCTACTCTAGAAATCAAATTTTGATCAGTTTTTTGAATTTTATTAAAAAAAAAAACCAAAAATATTTTTACCATCCATTTTTTATGGTGTTTTTATTGATATCTTAAGAATACAGAAAAAAAATTTTACAAAAAAATATTAAAAATTAAAATAATTAGAGGGGGGGAGAGAGACAGGTGTAAAAAAATGGCGCATCCTGGTGACGTTGATCCTGACTCTCCTGAAAAAAAAAATCAAAAGAAATTCTTAATCAGTAAAGATGCTGTTATAGTCCAGGAACACGAAAAAAAAATTTTTGGAAAAATGGCGACTGCCTGAAAATAAAAATCATTTTTTACGTTTTTTTTTTTGAAATTCCTGAATTTTTTTAAAATATTAAAAACAAAATTTTGACATGATGCTGGTAGGAACGATAAAGGATTATACAAAGAAGGTTCACACAAATTTTCAAGTAAATCGGTTGTATAGAACTTGAGATAATGCCGGTACCGTGTGGAAAAAAGTAGTTTCGAGAAAAACGCGTTTAAAGTTTAGGAGACAATTCTAATAAACACGGACGCCACCTCACAAAATCGGCTGTATCTCCGAAAATAAGTCGAATTTTGAAAAATCCTTCCAAGGTCATATTCTTGAAAGTCTAAACTTTAAATATATGAAAAAAGAAATTCGAATTTTAAAATTCTAGAGTAGAATACCCCCATAACGCATTCTAATACTTGTGTTCTTGATAAAACGGGCTCCCTAAAACTTCTGCAACATTTTCAACGCTTCGATGGTTTCATTGGTCCCAAATTCTGATTTTTGAACAAAAACATTTGTGTTAACGTATTACATTCAGAAGATTTGCACTGCTAGTGTACAGCTCACAACTGTATGTAGTTGATGACAATATCCATTTGCATTTAACGGTATTTCCAATCACCTTCTTATCCTTGCTTCACCTGCATTTAAGATTTTTATAAATCGAAAGTAATCAACTATCAGAATACAACTTCGGTTTTTGTTTTTGTTGTTTGCACATTTATCTTAATGAGTGCACACATTAAGGCCATCGCAGCTAAATAACACTCCTTCATGAACAATCTCTAGCAATACAGTTATCTTGCACTATTATAAACTTGTCATACAAAAACACACACGTACTTATGTACATATATATGCAGAAATATGCATTTATCGATAATAGATTTGCGCTCCAACAAATTTATGATCCTTTGTTTGGCCATTGGCTCCGTGCTTCTTATCAATGGCTCTCTCCCCTCACCACCACCCCCCGTGCCAGCACTACTACCAAAACCGTTATGACTGCCATTACCATTGTAACTGAAAAAGCCTTCTTTTTCACGTGATTATTCACAACTATTTACGTATTTGTACTGTTATGATGTTTATATGTATGTATGTGCATGCGCCCGGGCACAAAATTGAATAATGATCAAACAATGGTGTCGATTTCGACTCCAGATTGCATAGAGTAGTCACAGGCAACGAGCTATTTGCTCGTCGTAATACCTGAAATTAGGTTACTTTTGTTTACTTAATAAATTATCTGAGAAAGTGACAGTTGAAAGGACGAAGTTGGAAATTTCTAGGCTGGTGATTACCAACTCAGTTCACGGCTTTCAATTACCTTTAACTCAAATTACACAGGATTCGCTTTAGAGCCATTTGTGCCGTCTTTCAACACGCAGGCGGACACATTTATTGTTGTACACACACATTTACATGGGGTCATTAATAATGTGGGTGAGGGGAAATTGCAAAAAGTTCAAACTTTATCGACATCAGCGTCCAACTGCGCCGACCTGAGTTATGTAATACTGTTAACATTAGAAAACACTCAAATTTGCGAGGAATGAAAAAGAAGTTAGTCCACAACAGCAAAAGTCGATAGTAGAGCTTCTTAAGTTCAAACCCCCCATCAGCAATAAACAAATATAATTTCGCTTGAGTACAGGTATAAAAAAGAAGAGTTCATGAATTCCCTTTCATTCCTGTCCAATGAAGTCCTTGCTCAAGTCCATAAATTTTAAGTTCATTAGTGCCAAAATAAAACAGAGGTATATGACCTTTCACCAGCACGAACAGGAGCTGCCTTTATGCCGCTGTGGCTGAATTTGGTATACATGCGCCAAATCTTGATAAAGACCCATGAAAAGAGGATCGATACACACCACCCCCGTCGATTTCAAATCCGATTTTGACAGCATGAAAAGGAGCTACTTTCATGACGCCGTGTCTGAAATCGGTATCCCCGCAAAACTAATACGGCTGTGTAAGCGGACGTTGAGCAACACCAAAGGCTCGATCAGGTTCGGGAAGAGCCTCTCCGAGCCGTTCGATACCAAACGAGGTTTCAGACAAGGTGACTCCCCATTGTGTGACTTCTTCAATGTACCGCTGAATAACTGAATAGAGAAGGCACAATCTTCTGTAAACTTGAATCCCAAGTCATAACTTCGAAATCGCAGACAATTGCGTCTATCTCGGAACCAGTATTAACACCAACAGCAATATCAGCCTTGAAATCCAAAGCAGAATAACTCTTGCCAGCAGGGGCTACTTCGGACTGAGTAGGCAATTGAGAAGTAAAGTCCTCTCTCGACGAACAAAGACCAAACTCTATAAGTCACTCATTATTCCCGTGCTGCTATATGGTGCAGAGGCATGGATGGATGGCAACAACTGATGAGTCGACGTTACGAGTTTTCGAAAGAAAGATTCTGTGGAAGATTTATGGTCCTTTGTGCGTTGACAACGGTGAATACTGCAGTCGATGGAACGAAATATACGATTTCATTGACATAGTTCAGAGAACTGAGGCCATCGGCTATGCTGGTCGTCCGAATGGATGAAAACACTCCAGCTGTAATAGTATTCGACGCAGTCCCGCCGGGGAAAACAGTGAAAGATGAAAACCTCCAGTCCGTTGGAAAGGCCAGGGTGAGATCTACCTAGCTACACTTGGAATCTCCTATTTGCGCCAAACAGCGAAAAGTAGGAACGACTCGCGGGCTGTTGTAAACTCGGCTATACCTGCGTAAGCGGTGTTTACGCCAATAAAGAAGACCACGACAGTCGGGTCTATGTAACCGGAACGAACCCAGGTTTTTATCCGCCTAAGGACTGTCAACTCGGCAGAATTCTGCCGCTACAACAACAACAATAAAGAAGAACATTTGATCCTTCAACAGAACTACGGAGCTCGTTGATGCTCTATTATGTAAGTGGTTTTTCATTTACTGTTTTCATTACAGCTTCACTTTAATAGTAAAAAAATAATGGTAAGTAAATGACAATAACATTAGGGTGGTGACCAAAAAATAAAGATAGTCGAAGCAACACCAACATTATTATGCTTCAAAAGCTACTTAACCAAACTTCTTCGGATGTATTGCTACCTTTCACGAAGCACTAAAGCATCTGCACAATGATTATGCGCGATATTGGCAGCTTCTTGAAAAATACCAGCACCCTAATGTTCATACAAATAAAAGCATGTGATTATGTGTGTGGGTGGCACTGTGTAAATGAACCTTCCACATTTATCAGCGCACAGTGACACTTTGCGCACTTGCCATTCAGCCGTTCTGTCACTCTTCCCAACCATATTCGATTGTTTACACTTTTCGTTTTCAGTCCTGTTCGCACGACACATATCCGGACATTTATTATGGCTACAAACATCCTCAGTGGCCCAAGGCCCGTTTGTCGCACCCACAATGACGCGCATATACCGTTGTTCGCACACATGCACACACACACATATAAGGGTATCTCGACGCCATTGGAGCATAACTCTTTTCGGGAGCGAGTGGGGCGTGAGGAGCGTACCCGTCACCTACATATGTATTTACACGAAATGTCCTCAAAGCTTGGCATTTCAGAGCCGGGGGTTTGTATATGTGAGGACATGTAATTTAAAGCATATTTACCGGCGCAATTCGTCATCCAAAAGCAGACTCGCGAAAATTGTTGTTGAAAATCGCAGGAAATTGTAAAAAAGCGGATGCGAAGAGGAACTTGTTGGATCAAAAGCGACACGAGGCAAATAGGCTTCTGCAAAAAGTCAACAGATAGTTGAGAATAATTACAGTTGCAAAACTAAAACACCAAAAAACTATCTGAATACTTGAAGGCCCTGCGGGAACAACCAGTTAAAGTGGAGCTAAAGCTCCAGTCCGGTCTGCGCTTTGGACGGCAACTGTAGAACGAATATAGAGATGCCTTAAAGTGCCTTACAAAGTGCATAGATTTTCCACAAAGCAATTCTTCAAAATATATTTTAACTAGTGCTGCAGAGACGTTTATTTGCTTAACGTTCATGCCATGTCTCCCAATCTGCAGTTCCTCTGCTGCACAATTTCGGAATTGATAAGTGACAATCAACATTTGACTGACAGCCTTATGTTTACACCGATGAGAATTGTGATTTAGCGGAAGCTTCATTGCAACGGGGGTAGGGAGTGGTTGAATGCCAGCGGCAACTGACGATTTAGCAGCAAAAAGTGGATATTTCTGTATTTAATGTTAAAATTTTCACGTATCGGTTTCTGGTCGCTGGCGAAAAATTGCAGAGAATATGATTGATGATGTACACAAACACGAAAGCAATTGTGTGTCTGTGTGTGCGTGAGTGTGTTGGTTGACAGTGGAAGCGCGTTGGAGAGCGCATGGAAAATAGTTTGGCGAAAGACAAGGAGAGTGCGAGTTGAAAAAGCTCAATTGATGAGTCTCAGCTGCAGATTTTGTTTTTACGTTATTTATGGATGAATAGGTTAGGTTAAATTGAAAGATGGATGTATGTACATAAATACATATGTATGTGTTTTGTTGCAAAATGTTACTGGTTGATGAAATTTGTAAAATGTTTATTTGAGTTTATTCTGTTTTAAGCATTGAATTAAAGCTTTTAGTGCGAAGGCTTCTTCTACATACTCTTGGAGAAAATAATTCGAACTCTAGAACTAGATATAGAAGGTTCCATCTTCTATAAGAGTGTTCCGCTGCTGTTGTACGCCGATCATATTGATATCATTGTCCTTAACAACCGCAGCGTCAGTTCTGCTATTTCCAGAATGGATAAGGAAGCGAAGCAGATGGGTCTGGTAGTGAATGAGAGCAAGATGAAACATCTCCTGTCATCAAAAAAACAGTCGTTGCACTGGCGACTTGGCTCCCAAGTCATAACTTCGAAATCGTAGATACTTGCGTCTATCTTGGAACCAGTACCCGCCGGGGGAAGCAGAGAAAGACCTCCACTCCGTTGGAAAGGCCAGGTGGAGAAGGACCTAGCTTCGTTTGCAATCTTCAATTGGCGCCTCATTGCAAAAAAAGAAACGACTGGCGCGACTGTTAAAGTAAAGAAGAAGAACTCGCTAGAAGAGACTTTAACTTAACTCTGATTAACTGGTCACTGTCTGGTGGCGACACACGCTCGCAGGATGGGGCTGAGAGATCGAGAAAACTGCAAAAAATGTCTAGAGCAAGGCACCAGAGAAACAATGGAGCATCTCTTGTGCACTTGTCCCGCATTGACAAGACTACGCTGTAAACATCTGGGGTACCCACGGTATGATACACTGATACACGATAGTGAGACCGCAGAGTCTGTTAAAATTTGCGGTAAACGCAGGCATCCTGAAGGATGACTACACCTCTAGGATCTAGCAACTGAACTCCAACTGGTATCGCAAAGGACCAAAACTGTTCTATGCGGTCTATGGCTTATTGGCCTACTAGATTAACCTAACCTAACCTTTCCATTTGCAATGTTTTACAAACCTTTACAAATAATCAAAGTAAATGCAATAAAAACAATTTTTTTGTAGATTTGCTGCATATGTAAAAAAACAATATTTATTTAAAAATTGTAATTAGTCGTATTTTTTATTGTACAAAGTGTAGATATAATTAAAAATAGCTCGCAGTGCTTTCCTTAAATAAATTAGTTCATTTATTTGATATTTTTGCGAGACATAGAGCTCTTTAACTGGCAGTGTTGTGTTTGTCCATAATGGGACATTTTATATATAAGTAATATATATGTGTTTACTATTTACATTTATACATCTGAAATGTACTTTTTATATATCTTAAGTACCAATGTTCTTTCATAGCTGTAAAAAATGTAATTCAGTGAAAATTTAAGCAAAGGCTGGCTTGAGTAGCAATTGAAGAACTTCATCGTTCGATCTAAAATACAAAATTTGGATGAAAAAGTCTTATTTATAACTTCGCCTTAGCCTATTATACGTATTACTTCAAGGGAATGAAACCGAAACATTTTGCAGCAGTAATGGATAATATTGTATTTCATTGAAATGATACATTTCAGATTATTATACAATGTATTTCATGTTTCTTCATAAACATGAAGCGGCAATTAAATACAAATTTATAATCAGTTATACAAATTGTGCACTAATTTATTTCTGACATTCGATTATTAAGAGGAAAATAAGATTTCAGAATAGACTTCCAAACATTTTTCGAAAACATACTTATGTAGTATATATGTATGTATGTATATACTGTATAATTCAAATTGCTTAAACTTCTACCGACTTAAAAATAATTTTAATTTTAATAAATAAATATTATTCTTATATTCAGAAAAACATATGTACATATGAATCGCTTTACATACATATATTTCATTAATATGCTATAGAAGTAACTATTTTGTACTGGCAATTTAGAAACTTTTCAAATTTCATTATTACAATTTCTTATTCAGAGAGAGAGACTCAATTGCGTTTTCCCTTAAGACAAAAATCTCTAAATTCACACTTAAATTATTGCACGATCTAATGAGATCCCTCATTGACATTTTGAAGGCAACTCAAACCTCTTAACTTTTTTTACTGTTCACTGATAATTAATTATTAGCAATTAAATAACAAATTAAACCGAAACTGAATTATAATTAACAGAAACATAAAATTAAAATATAATAAACAAAAACATAATATCGAACTTTTTATCAAAAAAAGCACTAATTTCAATTCATTCATACACTTTACAAAAAAAGAGGAAAAACAAAACTATTATAACAAAAAAACTCAAACTTATTGCAAGCGTTTAACACACAGTTTAAAGCATTACATTTATACATACGAACTTATGTTGTGATGAACATATTTCGAAAATCGGTTTACTCATGTACTTCTCTCCTATAAAAAAAAGAGTGTCCAGAGTGCAATAATAAACACAAACTATATTACACATGGAAATCATTGAAAAACGTTTCAGTTGCATGAATGGGCTCCACATCTAGACTCAACGCCGCTGTGCTATTCAAGACATTAAAGACTATTGCAAATATGATGTAGGCAGTGTAAATTCCAAGAGCGATCCACCACAGAAGCTGTTCGTGCAGCTTTTGCTCGAAATTCTTGAGTACAATCAGGCCGATTGTGAGACCTGCTAAGGCACCAGTCAAATGCGCGACATACGACACTGAGGGACTGTAAGGATACTCTTCGGCATATCGGGCGTAAATTGCAAAGCCAAAGTCACAGGATGCTGCAAGGATATTTTATAAAATATATAAGAAATACAATTATTTAAAGTTTAAAGTTGTGGGCAGATATTTATACGCATACAAACTCAGTACTCAGTTCGTTACTTACCGAATACCAGAATGGCAATTAGACGTAGAATGCCGTAGCGCATCTGATGAAAATTCAGCATGACATTGGCCAAATGAGCAGCTAACAGTGCGTATACACCACCACTGGCGCCCACTAGGCACACTTCGGGATCAAAAATACTAGTGCCTGCGGATAGCATAGACAGTGAAATATAATTTATTATATACAAACATATTTTATATATAAGAGTTGCATGAAAAGATCAAAAATTTTGAATATTAAAAGTTTTCATAGAATTTCTAAAGCTTGACTATCATAATTCAATATTACCTAGCGATCCAGCGAGCACACCCGAAAAGTATATGCAAGCAATTCGTCCAGAGCCATGTACCATCTCTAATGGCAAACCGAAAAGCAGTTGCACACATAAATTGAAGCCGAGATGAAACCAACCAGCGTGTAATACCATATAGAATACAAAGCGCCACACTTCACGACGCTTATCGGGACGGTAAATGAAGTATGAGTCGATCGGAACTGGGCCGGCAGGTTCAGCTTCTCCAACCACGAGTGTGTGATAGGCGAAAAAACAGAGCTAAGCAAGAGAAAGAAAAAAGTATGTAATTTAATTTATTTTAATTTATTGATCATTTATATTGGAGGATGGAGTCATGTGTAGAAGTTCACGCAAGTGAGGAAAGTTCTCTGATCGCCATTCACTTGGGAGTGGCCAGAAACGATTCTTTTACATATGACTCAAGCAGCTCACGACTTCCGGTTTCTGACCAAGTATCCTCTGGGTAGCCTAAGAACATCCGTTTGAAGGCGAGCTAAAGTGAGAAGGCGAAATATCCCCTACTTAGGGTTGTGCGCTGGGTTTGGGACCCGCCACGTAAAAAAACGCACCAATGAAAACAACCAAACAGCCTCGGATGAGAGACCCCCTTTTGATGACGACCATGGCAAGCGAAATAAGGACTACGAATTGAGGGCATGCACCTGGAATGTCCGGTCCCTTAATTGGGAAGGTGCCGCTGCCCAGCTGGTTGATGTCCTCGTGAAAATAAAGGCTGACATCACCGCCGTCCAAGAAATGCGATGGACGGGACAAGGACAGAGACGAGTAGGTCCTTGTGACATCTACTACAGTGGCCATATAAAGGAGCGCAAGTTTGGTGTTGGATTCGTGGTGGGAGAGAGACTCCGTCGCCGAGTACTATCATTCACTCCGGAGAATGAACGTCTAGCCACAATCCGCATCAAAGCGAGGTTCTTCAACATATCGCTGATTTGCGCCCACGCCCCGACGGAAGAGAAGGACGATGTGACCAAAGATGCCTTTTATGAGTGCTTGGAGCGCACTTATGAGAGATGCCCCCGCCACGATGTCAAAATCGTGCTTGGCGACTTCAACGCCAGGGTGGGCAAAGAAGGTATCTTTGGCACTACGGTCGGTAAATTCAGCCTCCACGAGGAAACATCCCCAAATGGGTTGAGGCTGATCGACTTCGCCGGGGCCCGAAATATGGTTATCTGTAGTACTAGATTCCAGCATAAGAAGATACATCAAGCTACCTGGCTGTCTCCGGATCGAAAAACCACCAACCAGATCGATCATGTTGTGATAGACGGAAGACACGTTTCCAGTGTTTTAGATGTGCGTGCGCTCCGAGGTCCTAACATCGACTCGGATCACTATATTGTTGCAGCCAAAATTCGCACCCGCCTCTGTGCAGCAAAAAACGCACGCCAACAAACACAAGGAAGGTTCGACGTCGAGAAGCTGCAATCACAACGGACAGCCGAACGATTTTCTACTCGGCTTGCACTCCTGCTCTCTGAGAGCACTCGTCAACAACTCGGTATAAGGGAACTGTGGGACGGCATCTCAAACTCCTTACGTACAGCTGCAACCGAAACCATTGGTTTTCGGAAAGTGCAAAAGAACAGCTGGTACGACGAGGAGTGCCGTGTCGCAGCGGAGAGAAAACAGGCTGCCTACCTCGCAACGTAACGATCGACCACAACACGTGCGGGATGGGATAGATACCGAGAGTTGAAGAGGAAGCAAGACGCATTTGTAGACAGAAAAAGAAAGAGGCCGAAATGCGTGAGTACGAAGAGCTTGATAAGCTGGCCGACAGGGGTAATGCTCGAAAATTCTACGAAAAGATGCGGCGGCTTACAGAAGGTTTCAAGACCGGAGCATACTCTTGTAGAACCCCCAAAGGTGATCTAGTCACTGATGCCCAAAGCATACTTAAATTATGGAGGGAACACTTCTCCAGCCTGCTGAATGGCAGTGAACGTACAACGCCAGGAGAAGGCGAACCCGATTCCCCAATCGATGATGATGGAGCAGACGTTCCATTGCCCGACCATGAAGAGGTTCGAATAGCAATTGCCCGCCTTAAGAACAACAAAGCGGCAGGGGCCGACGGATTGCCAGCCGAGCTATTCAAACACGGCGGCGAAGAACTGGTAAGGTGCATGCATCAGCTTCTTTGTAAAATATGGTCGGACGAAAGTATGCCCAACGATTGGAATTTAAGTGTGCTATGCCCAATCCGTAAAAAAGGAGACCCCACAATCTGCGCCAACTACCGTGGGATTAGCCTCCTCAACATCGCATATAAGGTTCTGTCGAGCGTATTGTGTGAAAGATTAAAGCCCACCGTCAACAAACTGATTGGACCTTATCAGTGTGGCTTTAGACCTGGTAAATCAACCACCGACCAGATATTCACCATGCGCCAAATCTTGGAAAAGACCCGTGAAAGGAGAATCGACACACACCACCTCTTCGTCGATTTCAAAGCTGCTTTCGACAGCACGAAAAGGAGCTGCCTCTATGCCGCGATGTCTGAATTTGGTATCCCCGCAAAACTAATACGGCTGTGTAAACTGACGCTGAGCAACACTCAAAGCTCCGTCAGGATCGGGAAGGACCTCTCCGAGCCGTTCGATACCAAACGAGGTTTCAGACAAGGCGACTCCCTATCGTGCGACTTTTTCAACCTGCTTCTGGAGAAAATAGTTCGAGCTACAGAACTCAACAGAGAAGGTACCATCTTCTATAAGAGTGTACAACTGCTGGCGTATGCCGATGATATTGATATCATCGGCCTCAACACCCGCGCCGTTAGTTCTGCTTTCTCCAGACTGGATAAGGAAGCAAAAGAAATGGGTCTGGCAGTGAACGAGGGCAAGACGAAATATCTCCTGTCATCAAACAAACAGTCGTCGCACTCGCGACTTTGCACTCACGTCACTGTTGACAGTCATAACTTTGAAGTTGTAGATAATTTCGTCTATCTTGGAACCAGCGTAAACACCACCAACAATGTCAGCCTGGAAATCCAACGCAGGATTACTCTTGCCAACAGGTGCTACTTCGGACTGAGTAGGCAATTGAAAAGTAAAGTCCTCTCTCGACGAACAAAAGCCAAACTCTATAAGTCGCTCATAATTCCCGTCCTGCTATATATATGGTGCAGAGGCTTGGACGATGACAACAACCGATGAGTCGACCTTAAGAGTTTTCGAGAGAAAAGTTCTGCGAAAGATTTATGGTCCTTTGCGCGTTGGCCACGGCGAATATCGCATTCGATGGAACGATGAGCTGTACGAGATATACGACGACATTGACATAGTTCAGCGAATTAAAAGACAGCGGCTTCGCTGGCTAGGTCATGTTGTCCGGATGGATGAAAACACTCCAGCTCTGAAAGTATTCGACGCAGTACCCGCCGCGGGAAGCAGAGGAAGAGGAAGACCTCCACTCCGTTGGAAGGACCAAGTGGAGAAGGACCTGGCTTCGCTTGGAATATCCAATTGGCGCCAAGTAGCGAAGAGAAGAAGCGACTGGCGCGCTGTTGTTGACTCGGCTATAATCGCGTAAGCGGTGCCTACGCCAGTAAAGAAGATCATTTATATTTGCATATGTGCAAAGTTATAGATTGTAAGTGAGGGAAGTGTGATTAGCTTTCAAAAAAAAAACTATTTGGCACAACATACAAAAGCACACTTGGAATTCAGATTATTGCGAGCACATCCCTCTAACAATTTTTGTTTTTTGCTTCTAACAACTTGTTAAATACTGCCTGTTTAATAGATTCTACACACATATTTGCATATATGCGGGTTACACACTCTATATATGGCAATAATACACAAAATTCCTGTGCACATACTATCCGGTAGCTATTTCCACACACGACTTAATTAACATACTACGGAGCTTTCATAGCAGCTTATCCATCGAAGGCAATAAAAGCGTATTAAAACTGACTATTAAGCAATTTACAGTATTTTTATGTAATTTCGGTTTTTAGTATCGAAAATATTGTCAACATTTGTGTGTACATGATTACGTGTAACTGTGCTTAACATAAATATTTGATTATTTACTTATGAACATTTTATGACTTTCCAATAAAGCACCTGGTCATTCAGGTTTACCTTCATACATACACAGATACATGATACATACAAACGTATTAATTTGGTGAATATTTGTGTGCATGCCACAGAATATTTTGCGCATTGGAATATTTAAATATTGAAAATAGTAATGGACACATTAAGAATTACATCAAAAGAATCGCAAGCCGCTTTCGATAAGCCATTAAATATTTGACATTTTTACTCAAACCACAATTTAATTACTACGTTCAAGTTTCCTTCTCCCATGGCATTTATGCACATAATATGTTGGTACATACATGTATGTACATACATACTTATGTTTGTAATACATTACTATATAAGTACTTGAACTGCATATTTGTATTAAATATACATGAAGGAATTTAAGCTTTTTACTAAGTATACAATTGGAATGTTTTATTTACCTCTATGATTGTCATCAATATAATGAATAAAGGCGGGGGACAGCAGGAATAGCGATCGGCGTAGTATTTCCGATCACGCTCCTCGGGCAATATTTCCATGGCGACGACATGTACCATTTTCTTGAAGAACGGCGGATCCTCTAGAACGAGATGGAAATCATTTTCGGAACAAACTTCTCGATCGCGATGATGAACTGCACATTTAAAGCTGCGAGAACGCTTGCCACTCATCTGAAACAAGTATGTATATTTTGTTTTATTTACAATACACAGAAGTACGAATATATATCTACATACATATATACAAGTATAACATAATGTATAACCGTTCCCCACAGAAACGGAAAATGAGTTTGAGTTTAATTAAGAGCGCGATTTATTGCATGAATCCAAGTTTGATTGAGTTCATTTTAATTAAGTACATACATATTTACTTACAATGTGGCTTTATATACACCACTTAACATACCACCTATAATCGTTAATTTACTGCAAATGCCCTGCCCTTGTTAATCTTCTTAATAATAGTTGCATCATTACTCGAGTACTCTGGATGAAATTCATGTATACAAACACTCATAGCATTTTTTTAACAAATAAATAAAAATATACATATGTACATATGTATATGTGTATGTATATATATTTATAAAATTTAATGTGTAAGTTAATAATCATGATCCAATAGCCGATCTCCAGGCGAAACTTCGAAAAAAAGTGTCCGTGTTTAGGGTATAAAAATGTGCACTAGTTATGATAGAAGAACTGGTCAAAATTTTTCGACAAAATGGCGGTTTCACCAAAATAACGTCGTTTTGTTTTTATATTTACACTCCTCAGTAGTTTAAAAATTCTAAATTTATATCAAAAACCTATTTCTTTGATCAATACCTGACAAATATACATACCTAAAATGACCGTGTGAAAATTTCAAGCCGATCGGTCTGACCGTTTTCAAGAAAATTCCCTCAACAACAATAAAGTAGCGTTTACTTTATGCTAAGTTAGAAAAATTTTCAAATACACTCATATTTTCGAAACTATTGCCGAATCAATTTTCGGAGAACATTCGAAAAGAAATATACATTCGCTTTTTTTAAATTCCCAAAGATTAATAACCCATTAAGAACAACCCCAGTGTAAGACTCTAGATTTCTTCCATCATAGGCCCATATCCGATTACAACATTCCAAAATAAAAAAACAAAATCAAAATTTTAACAATAATAACTTCTCGTTGATAACAATTACTTATTTAATTACTTTTTAATTATTATTATGAAAAACTAAACCTTAAAGTTATATAAATCATAATAATGCCATATTACAAACGGATCTAAGTCGACGGGTCTAAGTAATCGGAGCCGACATGGATTTTTATCCAGCCAAGAACTGTCAACTCGATTGTTTACTGCCGCTAGAACTAATCTTAAAACAAAAAACAAATCGCATTAACTGGCAACGTTTTCAAAAGAGAGTAAAAAAAAAAAACCCAACGTCGCGTCATTAAGAGCGAAAGAGCAAAACACCGCTGTGCGTCTAAAATTCAAATTTCGCAAAATACGTCGGCAGAATAACGGAGCGCGCCACTCCAACCATTGATAAACACAAAGCACAAACTGCACTACAAAGCGAAACAACAAAAACAAAGTGGCTTATGATGTACTCACACATTATTCGCGTCAATAATTTTAAACAGCCAGCTAAGCGAATAAGCCTTTCTTATCGATTATTCCCCTTTATTCAACCGCTTTGCAATTGAAAACTTGCATTTACAAGTAAAGAACACAACAAAAACACAGAAATTGACTCCAATTGGTTTATCAATGACTGCCGGAATTGCCAATCATTACACATTTGAATTCTGCGAACAGGTGTGCGAAACATCGTGGGTGTGTTCGAATTTCGCGAACAGCGTTGCTAATTATTTGCAATTACTGAATGTTTTGCAAAACTGATTATTCGGTTTTGAGAACAAATGCTAGAAGTGATATATTATTATTTTTAATTAATGGTTATGCAAATAAAATATATTTTTATACATATATATTCACATATGTATAAAGATGAACGACCGAAAATATAGAATTAACAAATATTAATAGATCATTATTGGGAACCCCACTCTTCAAGAAGAGATGCTGTTCAGTAACTCGCGAGACCTCGTAAAGCCAAGGAGACTTATTGACTTATAAGTTCCAAATAAAGATTTTAATCAGGAAAGTGCATCTACAATATAAAATTTATTAACTACAATATTTTCGAGTTCATTGCTGAAATTTAATACAAATTGTCGACGGCCGTCTTCGCCTATTACACACTGCACTACTTTGCCAACATAACGGATACGATCATTTGTAATTATGTACTTATGTATCTTTTCTATAAAAAAAGCTGTAACTTATAGTTCCACTTTGAACTTCCGACTTCACTTATCGTTTGATTTTCAAACCGCTCAATTCAAGGAATTAAATTGTTCAGCACCCGCAGTGTGTGATGTCAACAATGGAACACCCAGAAAATCTTTGCGCAATGGCCTTTGTTGTTGCATTTGTCGTATGTACAACATACATATGTATGTATATCACCAGCAGGATAATGGTCCATTTCACTTAGCTCGATTCGGTGTTTTTAAGAAATGCTCTTTAATGTCACACATTCTGCTGTGGCACACACATTCATGCAACTGCAAGTGTAAATGAGTAAAATAGGAGATCTAAAGCCGGCCGCACACCAACAAAATTCGCCGATAAAGAAGGAATGTGCCCAATTTTCCGCACAAATCTTATTCCCTGACACATATACACATACATATACATCCATACTCTGAAATGAATGTGTACTCATACTAATTGGCACAAGAAAACAGTAGATAGATCATGGTGACCTACTGTTCGGAAAAAGGACAATGCGCCAGTTACTCGCTTTATCTGAGATTTACAAAGCGTGACGGCTCGCACACAAAAGTGTTTATCATTTGTTTGTGACACGCACAATTTATTATTGCATAAATAACACACACATTCTCACATGTACGTACAAGTGTGTGTGTGAAAGTATGAATTCTCATAAAACTGTTGATATACATACTAAAAGGCGCGAAGCCAGAACTAAATGACCGACTTGCTGGCATCTTCCCTAGTTTACCGCTGGCCCGGCCGAGCGACCAGCACTTAAATTGTCTCCGCCGCCGCCACCATTGAGGCCTACGTCTACTGCTGACCAGTTGTCCTGCTTGTGGGTGATAATGTCAATATTCTCATTCTACTGTTGTGCAATTGTTGTCTGTTTTCCCCTGTTCGGCTATCCTCAAAGAGAGACCTCCGGCGTTTACGTTTTAACACTGTGCGAACACGCAAACGCGCCATGACTTCGTGGCGGGTGTCAGCACGCACTAACTTGGTCAGTATAGTCTGTATGTAGAAATGTGTCCATTGCCAATTAAGATGAGCGGTAAATGGTGATACATGGAACTTGTACATTTGTTATTATTGTATATGTGTTATGTGACAGTTTCGTGAACGGTTTCTTATTTGTAAAATGTACAAGCTAGCTTCGTAACTAAAGTGCTATTAAAAATCTTTAACTTAGATACTTTCCTACTTCACTTTGGTCCTTCATATTGTATAATTAATCTCTGACTCTGTGGTCCTTCACTTAGCCGAAGGAAAATACTCCTCAACTTGAGCCCTAAATGGAAATATATTCCCTTTTTGGTAAAAATTAATAAAAGCCAGTAACGATATGACAATCCTTTAGGAGCCCTGCTTGTCAAATAAGTGAACAAAATCACAAGATTCATAAAAGGTTTAGCGTGTCTCGTCACAGTCTTTCTCGAGAAACATTTCGACAGAAGCGCTCGAAACAGAAAACGTTTTATAGTACTACCATCTGATCAAATGTAAGCTGAAGTGATTTTGTTGGCCTTCAGTGCTTTCAAGGAATTTTGGTTTTATCGGTTGTGGATCGTCTTTGGAGTAAAATTTGTTGGATTGTTGGACAGCTTCGATGACATATTCATAAACCCAAGTCTCTACCACCAGTAATAATACAAAACATTAACCAAAATGTGTAGGGCCGATCCATAAAAGATGTTGAGATCCTCTGCTGTGTCTCTGACGTCAGCAGCATGATTTTCAAGCACTGTTTCTTTAATTAACCGATGTTATCGCCATTAACACATGACTTCGAACCTTCAATGATTGCTTTTGTGCTCAAATACTTGTATTCATGATAAAATAGACTCTCCATAATACTTCTGCAACATTTGCAATGATTCCGTATTAAGGGGTTAGGGGTAGTTGGAATTTTCAAAAAATATTTTTTTTTGCACTTTCGTTAAGTGTAATATCTTAAAAATATTCCCTGAAAATTTCACGTTGATCCGATAATTAGTTTTTGAGTTATTCGAGAAATAAGAAAGAGAGCTCGGGCACTTCAAAGCGCTAGTGTAAAACTTTAAATGCGTTTTTCTCAAAACTATGTTTTTTGAATCGGTGACAACTGTAACTCGAAAACCGTTCAGTAGATTTTAATGAAAATTATACAGCTTTTAGAATACATAAAAACTCGGGCCTGATCGAAGGATTTTTATTTTTTCGAAAATTTCGATTTTTTAAGAATTTTTCGCAAAAATTTAGAAAAAAAATTCCGGAGGTCGCCATTTTGTTAATTTTTAAAACAAAATAAAATCCTTCGATCAGGCCCGGGATTATCTATTTATAAAACTATTTGTTTTTGTCCGATTGTTTTTAGATGACTCTCCAAGGACTTATGCTTGTCACCGCAAGTACCTTTTTTTGGAACAGGGTCAACACAAACAGCTATAATTTCGGAAATTAATTTTTTTTTTTTGAAATTTTCGTGACTTCAAGTACACACATCCAATAATAATGCCATATTACTACTTTTGTTGAATAACATGATTTAGTAGCAAAAAAAATACTGAAAACTCTCATTTTTTCGTGCCTCTGACTACCCCTAACCCCTTAAAAAATATATTGGAAACACCAAATGTCAAAAAAACTCGTTGTTAAATTTTTTTCGTGATAAAAATTGTCAATTCTTCGTGGTAACTAATAGACTATTACATATGTAAGTTAGAGAGATCAAACTTCAAACGTCCATAAAAGAGTTAAGGGATTACACGGGTTTTCGGGTTTCAAAAAATCAAATTTTTTTATTGTCTTATTGAAGATGTTATAAAACACCTCTAGAATATTGTCCTAAACTTTCAAGTTGATCCGAGTAATAGTTGACTTGAGAACTTGTGCGCTCGAGGCTAGCTAGGCTAAGTGTGCCGTCTTTAAACGCATTTCTCTCGAAACTATGTTTTTGAAATCGGTTGGCAAGATTTCTCGTAAACTACTCAACCGATTTTCATGAAATTTTACACAGGTCTTTGAAATACAGTTATTAAAGACTTGGACGGAGGATTTTTTTTTTTTTCGATTACAACTATTTGAAAAAAAAACATTAGCAGAATTTTCACTGAAATTTTATTTTTTTTTTTTTTTTGTAAAAGTGTCTGCCAAAAATCAAACTGTCAGTTTTTTTCCTTCGTTCAAGTTTTCACTTTTGATGATGCTGTAAGGAGTTATCCTGCCAACGCGGGCGCATCTTTTTTCCGAGGGGTCGCCGTAAATGGCGTCACAATGGCCGAGTTTAAAATATTTTTTTTTCCAAAAATTTCAGAATTTCTTTGTTAATAGTGTATGTTTGTAACAATAAAAAAATCTAATAAAATATTTAATTTTTTATATGAGAAAAACATTTTTGAATAAATGCCGTTTTTTACCCGAGGAAACCCATGTAACCCGTAAAGGAAAAAAATCTATTCGATTCGATATCGATCAGTCAAATTTTATCAGATGGCATATCTATGTATTAGGTATTGCAGAATGTATAAATATATATTTTAAAAAATTTCTAAATACATGTAAGAGTACATAAAGATGTGCGTAACTATATTCCGCTTTACAACCTCCAATTAAAGTCAAAGTCCCATCGATTAAACAAAACCTTCGTAAATTGTGAACGCAGCGGCAAATCCTTCAATGCTACTGTGCGTTTTATTACTTCTTTAGCCCAAATTAGCGAAACCCACACACAAACATGCAAGCAATGTGTGCGTGTGCATGTGTGTGTAATCCAACTATTTACAACTTCTAATTGCCCAAATCATCAAGTATTTTTCATTTATTCGCTTTATTTCCGCCGGTTTTGCCTTTCAACGCAATTCACGTCGATATACAAACATATGTATGTATGTATGCACGTAATTATAGTGCTGCCAAAATTTCCCTCAAATTGCACAGAAAAACACAATAATAGTCGTTATGTTTTACCCACATCGGTTTCGGAACATGTGCGCGGATCTGTGAATGTGTGTGTGAATGCCACTTTCAAAATGATTGATTTGCTTTGTTTTGTTTTTGTTGGTTTTCTGTCCTATTTAGCTATTCAACATCTAAGGAACCGCTTCACCAATCGACAAATTGCCTTTTAAACTTTACTATTATTCATAGTCAATGCGCATATGTGTGTGTGTGTGGTTGTATGTGTAGTAGTGTAACCACAAAGGCTGAGAATTTTAGTAAGTTAATACTTCCAGATACATATGTACATACATATATGAACTTACTAAAATACCTACCACGTTTTACCTCCCCTAGGAAACAAAGGCATTTATGAGCATGCATATGTTTGTATGTGTGTATGTATGTGAAACACTTGCTCTGTGGTAAACTAGCATTGAGTCAAATTCAAAGTATTTTACAATTCCATTATGAATTTGTTGGAAGTTAAATAGTCAAAAGTTTTTGACAATTAGAAAAGTATTTTGTACAGAAGAAAAGTTCGAAATATGGGTTTACCGTTCCCTGAGTGTATTCATAGTTGTATTTGTTCAATAAATGTAGGTAAAAAAGCAGTTTACATTTTAATTGGAATTTAGGGTTGATGGAATATGTAAAAAATACCTCTGTATGTCTGTGTTTAACAATAGTGTGGTTTTTTCCATTCCTAGATTCATACATTGGCTTGTTCACTAGGTAGTTTCGTTTTTTGGTTTATGAAATTATATACTTTCCATTTTGACCCAACAGCTTTTGCACCTTCCGAGCAAGAGATTGATTCATGAAAGTTTTGATTCTTGTAGGCGAAAAACTGGCCCAAGTGGTTTTTGACGTGCTTATTTCAGCTAAAGCTCTCCCAACCAAAAAGGAGATCGGAACAAGTAATAGTCCGAATGTGCCAGGTCTGGAGAATATGGTAGGTGTGATAGCACATTCCATTCAAGCTGCAAAAGCTTGAGCAAACTAGTATGAGGTCTTACATTATATTTTTGGAAAACACTACACCTTTCCTACTGATCATTTCTCTCCTCTTCTGTTTGATTGCACCCCTCAATTTTTTAAACTTCAGCATTAATCATCATAATGTCGGACAAAAATAAACGATCCCGTGGAAATCTGAAAACACAACCTCTTTTTGGTGACTATTGAACTTCGAAATGGTTTGAGGTGGTTCATGCTCTGCAGACCATAATCTCTTACGCTTTACATCCTTGTAAACAACCCACTTTTCGTAGCCAGTACCAATGCGCCTCAAAAATAGATCACTTCTTTGACGTTTGATCACACAACCGTTAATGCAATGAAGCAAATTTCGTTCTGTAAGAATATGAGGAACCCATATGTCAAACTTCGAAATTAATTCTGGACAGTGAACGATCATTAAGCAAATTTAATTTTTCACAAATCTCTGGAGTTGTGGTTTAACGATCTGCATCGACCAGCGATTTAATTTTATCCACTTCAAGAATTCTTTCAGGACGAGATACATACATCCTCAAGATCGAAATTTCCGGAACGAAGTTTTGGCATCCAATTCTGTCATTGGTCAACACATTTTCTTCGTACACATCTCATATTCTTACCACTTTGATTGTAAATCAATTAAATAATTCGAAAATACCGTTTCCGATCGTTCATTTCCGATCGGGTACCAAACAGAAACTATTTTAAAAAACCCAAGAAATTTTTTTTTGCAAAAAAAACCTTACTAAATCAGCTGTTGAAATACATAACATTAAAGCAGTTAATTGTGAAGTTGGCTGCGAAAAAATTAAAAAGGATCAGCTGTTGTCTTCAAACGAAATTACTTAGTGAACGACCCAATATTTTATGTTATTTCTAATGTGAGTTAATCTTAGTTTAATTTAATTTAATTGTTTTGAAACAAATTAATATTATATCTCACACATTTTCCTGTATTTATGAAGAACAATAATAATAATTCAGCTTTCGGTTGATTAAGATTTTAACTCACGACCCACAGACGGCCGTAAACGTTTGTTAACGAACCCATAATTAACCAGTTTTCTCCAAAAGACATGCAGATCTTTCACTTTCCTTCAACTATCAAGCAATCAAGGCAACTGAACAGCTTAACTAAATTTAAACAAAAGCTCTGTCAGTATTTCAAGCGCGCACTTGACCCTACCACCCGGCATTAAGCTGCATTCTCTGCTTTCTGCATTTGTTAGCGAAATTGCCGAGCATGTGCCAAGATATTGAAAGTGCAAACGTTATCATTGCAACTTGGAAATAAGTTGGCGAAGAACGAATAAAAGTCGGCGGACACAGAGATGAACGACTACAACCCAGCTGCTGATAGCAGAGCCATACGTAAA
This sequence comes from Bactrocera zonata, assembly GCA_037783105.1. Lineage (NCBI taxonomy): Eukaryota > Metazoa > Arthropoda > Insecta > Diptera > Tephritidae > Bactrocera > Bactrocera zonata. The sequence continues at coordinate 184,147 of JBAWJQ010003926.1, forward strand.
ATGGTCGCAATGCTCTTTGCGAGTTCAGGCTTCGTTGCACACGTTCATGGAGTTGCATAGCTGGATACTCGTATTTAAGAATTGTGTGCGTGCTCTCAGCGTGTCCTTAATGCAATGGCAGTGGACACCATCAGCGCTGGTTGTCGCTACGAATGCACCACAATCAAAATAAATGGCCACGAAATTGACCATTGACCAGGCGACGTCCACGTTTCCAACATTTCACTGACGTCAGCAGCGAGCGCCTACAATCTAAAACACTATTTCCAAGGTGAAATGCCAGTGCCATACATACTCTTGTACTTACATACATACTACTCGTACTATGAGCAAAAAATAGTAAGACTTTGTTCATAATTTTAAAATTCTTAATTTATTTTTCAAAATCTTCGTTGTTCTTCTCAAAGTAAATCTTCTTGGCCCCAATATATTTGTGCCAACGTTTTTTCCAATTCTCAAAACAGTTGATTAAGACAATTTTGGAATAGCCTTCAATGCTTTTCAAGTTTAGCGGTTCACGTTTAATGTCTTCAATTGACTAAAAACGGTTTCCCCGGAAAGGTCGTTTGAGTTTGCTGAATAGTCAGATGTCAAAGAAGAAGCTAAACCAGGCGAATACGGTTATATTGGTTGAAAATTTGGCGAAAATCTCACGAAGAATCCATGCAGTGTGAGACGGTGCATTATAGTGATGCAAAAACTGAGAGTTGTCGGCGCATAATCCCGCCCTCATTTTACGAATTGATCGCGCAAAAACTCAAACAGTATTCCCCGTTGACAGTTTGGCCGGTCGGAAGGAATCCGAAGTGGACCTCGATAAACGAGAAAACTGTTATCATAACCTTGATTTTTGAACTACTTTGTCGCGGTTCATTCGGCTTCGACTCGTCTATGCCATGATACTCGGCCGATTTATCGTTAGTCTCCGGCTCATGAGCATAAATCCAAGACTCATCGACAGTAATAATGCGTTTCATGACATTCTGCTAGACGAAAAGAATGGTTTCTCAGACTTTAAAACGACGCTGTTTTTCGAAAAAATTTAGTGATTTTGGAGCCCATCGTGCTTTTACTTTTCTTAGGCCCACATGATATTTCAAAACGATTTCACTGATCCTTCCGATATTTCAACGACGACAAAAGGTCTTTGACTGTTAAATGTCGATTCACAAGAACCAGTTTCTTTATTTTGTTGACCTGTTGATCATCAGTTGATGTTGATGACCGTTCTGGACGTGGTTCGCCGTCCAAGCGTTCTCAACCCTCTTTGAATACCTATACTGTACCAATCAAAAACAGTTGCTCGCAATAAACAATTATCATCGAAGGTCTTTTCCAACATTCTGAACGTTTCGACCCTAGAAATTTGATTCCGGGCACAAATTTTAATGGAACCTTTTTGTTGAATAATTTTACTGAAAGGTAAAAATCGCCGTATGTACTTTATGTAGCGGGTTTTGCAATAAAAGCGCTACAAAAACGGTTGGAGATATCAATGAAATTCTTTATTCCTGTGAAAGTACGTTCGATTGCACTATATAAGAAACTCGATTTCTTTTGCATGGCCACCACGGGCTCACATGCAGAAGTCCGTGCGACTTCTGGCTGTTCACCAAGCTCGAAAGACCGCTCCGGGAACACCGTTTTTATACGATAGAGGAGATTCAAGCCGCAGCGAAGACGGAACTGAAGGCCATCCCGGAAAGTGACTACAACCAGTGTTTCGAAGATTGGAAAATCCGTTGGCATAAGTGCATTGCATCGGGAGGGAATTACTTTGAAGGGGATGAAATTGATTTGGAGGAAAAATAAAGAATATTCAAAATAAATACAAAGTCACCTTATTTTTTGGGCACAGTAGTATGTCAATATGCTCGTATTCCCATTATCAAGAAAAGCAACACTTAGAAGAAACAAAAGCTCTAAACCTTTAAATTTTCTAGAAAATTTAGTTCTCTTGAAAATAATATTTTATCACTTAGCTGCCTTTAATTTCAATAAAATTCCAAATTTAAAATGCTAGCTACAAACATACAGAGAACGCAACAAATTTGCGGCAAAAATAAAACATTCCTCGTCGCCAATCACATCAAAAACATTTAATTTGACATTAAAATAAGAAGAATTTTGCATTTATATACATTTGTTTGTATGTATATCGTGGATATATGCCAATGACAGCGCCAACAGCGAGCGCAGAGTTGAAGCGGAAGCTCGTTTGCACCTTTACATGACTTCCTGTTGACTCGTGTGCAAGCGCCTGTGTGTGTGTGTGCGTGTTGTGTTTGTATAAATGTGGTTGTGTCTATGCACTTTGGCACGCTGGATTGACAGCACAGCTTGCCGCTATGCAAAGACGCCGAGCTCAGCTTAGCGCGCGATAATGGGACCATAAAGACGACAAAGTAGAAGAACCAACAAAAAAGCAAAAAGGTCCTCCTGCTTGATTTTGATTTGTTGTGGCACTGCACAGCGCTACTGGCGTGGCAATGTGCACACACTCCAACGGCAGAATTGTTAAATTTGAAATTACGGATTCTTAAATCAAATTTGCTCAAGACAAAGAAGAATTCGCGCTGATTTTGATTGCAATGGCAGGAGCAAGGAATATCAATTAGGGGGCGAAACAATGCAAATGGGAATGCTTAAGGATCAATGAAGGCGGTTTGCATGCTTATTGTTTCTCCGCCATGTGTAAATATGTACATTTGTATTCTTGTGTGTAGGAATGTTCCTTAATCGCTTTGTGTTTGTATTTACTTAACGTCACGTAAAAGAATTTCGCAAGGAAAAAGTATTTGCATATGCCCGTGTTTGAATATAAGAAAAAAGGAACGCTTAGGAACATATTGCATATAAATATTATACTTGCGTATATAGGGTGCAACAGAAAAGGTAGTAATCATGTCTTAGGAAACTACGAACTTAATGTTTTTATAGCCAATTTTTCAACAGTGCGCCAATCGTTTCTTCTTTTCACAATTTGGTGCCAATTCGAGATACCAGGATCAGCCAGGTCCTTCTCCGCCTGATCTTTCTAAAGGAGTAGAGGTCTTCATCTTTCTCTGCTTCCACCGGTGGGTACTGTGTTGAATACTTTCACAGCTCGATCGTTTTCGTACATTCGGACGACAAGACCTCGCCAGCACAACCGCTGCCTCTTAATTCGCTGAACTACAAGTATGTCAATGTCGTCGTATATCTCATACGACTCATCGTTCCATCGGATGCGATATTCGCCGTTGCGTAAAGCACCATAACTCTTCCTCAGAACCTTTCTCTCAAAAACTCGTAACGTCGACTCATCAGATGTTGTCATCGTCCATGCCTCTGCAGCTTATAGCAGAGAATAACGTGTGACTTATAGAGTTTGGTCTTTGGTTGGGGTCTGCCTTTTTGTGGATTGGGCAGAGCATACCTGAATTCCAATCGTCGGGATGCTTCCGTCCAACCATATTCTACAAAAAAGCTGATGCATGCATCCTTATCAGTTTTTCGCCGGCGTATTTGAATAGCTCGGTAGGTAATCCATCGGCCTCGCCGCTTTGATTTTCTTCTGGTCGGGCAAGGGAACGTCTGCTCCAACGCCATCGATTGGGGAATCGGGTTCGCCATCTTCCGGTGTTATGCTTTCACTGTCATTCAGCAGGCTGGAAAAGTGTTCCCTCATATCATCTATGGAGGTCCTGCTATAGTATACTCCGGTCTTGAAATCTTCTGTTAGTCGCCGCATCTTTTCATATAATTTTTCGAGGCCCACCACTAAACAGAGAAAACCAGAAACTGATTACCAGATTTAGTTTTTTGGGGTTCATGTCTGTGCTAAGTACAAATCGCAGTGGGAAGAAGAGACAACTATTGTTATTAGTTTTCGTACGATATTCAGCACAGTTAACAAATAAATGTCCAGAAAACTTCAGCAGTGTTTTTCTCTGAACCAACTGAAGAATTGTGTCATCGGAAATTGCATGCTCAAACATTAGGACAGTCAGTTGGAGGTGATGTAGCTTCCACGAACAAAGAATTTGTCAATAATTCAATAGTTCTTCACGAGTCGACTCATCTCATCTTTTGTTTATGGAGTCTAGAGAGAGCGGAGCTTATGACGCGAGTGTTCCCAGGTCAAAGTAACCGGAACGGACTCGGATTTTTATCCGGCCATGGACTGTCAACTCGTTCCATGCCTCGAAATTACTTTAGCACCATCGCCACAGTTCCGATATCGATGTTCGATGTTACCGATATCGATTCTCGAATTAGCCACAAAAACTGAGCAAGCAAGCTTTATGATAATTGACAAAAATACTGACAGCACCCTGTATATACATTTGGTAAGGCATATTTTGTACATTTCTGTGACGTTCATATGTATACCTATTAGGAAGTAGCTCCCTGTTAAACGAGTTTGTCGCACTTTGCAGCTGCTTGGCTCAACTACTTTTTCGGCACACGGCAGCCTTCCACTGCCACCGGAAACGGAATGACACGAGCAGAACGGGTCCTTTAGTATTTTTTTACATCCGCGCGGCATATGCGCATACACATACATGGTATTACAAACATACATGTATTACATACATACATATATTACATACATACATGTACTACATACATACATGTGCACATGTGTAAAGGAGACTGCAATCAATATCTCCTTTGGCCGCTGCTGTTCCTTGCGCCACAAAAGTTGAGTGTGTGTGTGTGTTAATTCCGCATTTGCAGCTTTTGTTTGTTGGCGCCTCAGTGTTTTCAGTTTTTCCTTTATTCCTCACAAAGTTTTGGATTTTATTTGGAGTACACCGCGCCGACTTACACACAAATATATGCTGATCAACAGATTTCTTACTTCGACGCGGTAATTTGATATTTTTCGAGCAGCACCTTGGCATTGCCGCGCTCAAAGGCCTTACGCGCGGCGAAGCGCTGCTAAAATGGCGAGGCGAAGGCTTTTCAATTATCCATTTCGCTCGTTCTAAATCAAATTTTGAAGCAGTTACTGTCAAGCGCTGGCATGCTCAGAACAAGCGCCAACAACAACAAATACAGCCACCAATGCACCTGCCGATATTGAAGATGTGTGCATGTGTGCGCCCGTGAGTGTTGACACACAAACGGGTGGCACGTTCTATGGCGGGCGCAACATGCAAACAAACACAGAGGCACACACGGCCGTGCCACAACGCACCTGGCAGGCCGACAATGCATGTCACCTATGCAAACTCATCAATGATTTGCCGGCAGCGTTGCGGGCAGTGCACCGATTAAGTTTCCCATTTAATGAGTTGCCCGCGACCCTTTGGCCATGAGCCGCATTTATAACCGTACATGTCAACTGAACGTGCAACACGAGCGCATCTATTTATTGACAGCACACACACACATACATACAAACCACGCATGTGATGGCTGCATAAGCCAAATTCGGCTTGCGGCCGACGACTGAATTT